>JACEFZ010026016.1:0-165204 GCA_014155875.1 Cepaea nemoralis | reverse complement strand
GATCTGGGGGACGGGTTTTCATGATACGACACCGATCTTTAAAATATTAGGATAATTTATGTGGATTGTGTAAGACACCTTTCATCGCACAAATATACCATATTAAGCGTATCTGTCTCCTCTCCTGAACACACAATGAGAATCTAGACACAGCAGTCGAATTCCATAGTATCGGACACATTCTAAATGTGTATATATCCCAGAAATACATCAGCGATAATGTGTAGGTAGCTTTCTGGTGCTTTTTGTTTTGTTTTGTCCGCTCTCTTTGAACTCAAGCAACTACTGGGGATATTTATGTGTGGGTTAGCTTTTCTTATTACCAGTGTCCATCGCCATCAGACGAACCCACCCCGACTTCTGAGGCACTTGTAAATTTACATCCCCAAGACAAGTATGAGAAGTCAAAATTTTAGTCCATCTGATGAGTGTAGGGGTTAAAACCACTACCTCAACATTAGCATTTCGGAAGTGTAATAGTGAGCGCTTTTATCCACTCGGTCATGTTGACGCCCGCAGTAGTGAAAAAAACGTACAAACAACGTAGAAAATTAGAAATCACCAAAAGCGAAAATAAAAATGAAAATTAGAAAATTTGTAAAAATGTATATTCAGTAATGTAAAACGCCTTGGAAACAGCATGGAAAATTGGAAAACCATTAAAATAAACAAGAATATGATAACTGGGCGTCCCCACAAACGTCTATATAGGCACGACTACTTGAGACCAACACAAATGTTACAAAAATGGCAGCTTCGAGACACGCACAAATGTGCAAGATATAAACAAAAGAATGACAGCACAACGAACATTATTTGTAAAGAGTTAAGAATTGGGCACACAATCCCGTCTAACATTGTGGACTTCTTATCTTTATCCTTTTATACATTATGGCAACTGATAAGAACGATAACATGAAAATTAATGTATTGACTGCGAGACTCAAACAATGTATGCAGCAGTACGACCGGGAGACTCGTAAATGTGTAATCAAAATGTCAGCCGATAGGAAAGCAAATTATGAAGTTATTCGGCGACTGGGAGACCGGCACACTTATAAATAATATTTTAACTGGAAAACCTACATAAATATAACCAAGATGACCATAGGGAATATCTACGAGTATAAACAATAGGTATTCGTGAACTATAATATTAGAAGAAGAATGGAGTTGATGCGTCACCAATGTAAAGGATATTATTGATTGAAAACTAAGGCAGTGCTATATACACCGTGCATTGTCACTCTCTTGTATGACACAGTGAGACCTGGACCAGATATGCCGAGCAAGAGAATAGAGGTAACACTTTCCACTCGGCTTCTCGTGGAAGGACAGAACAACAAATATTGAAGTGTCCAATACGCTTGTCACACGATCATGCACAAACTGTTTAGACTGCCTAGAATGCTTTGAACTGACCATCCACAACCCTATTAATTACCATTATGGGCTGTATTTATCCAGCTGGAATTAAAACTGGTGTGATTGCCTCGTTTTCACTCAAGTGACCTATCATAGGTACTGTAATCTAGAAGGATATATTCCAAAGTATATTCTCCAAGGGCAGTTGGCAAATGAATAGAACAAACAAATGTCAACGTTTAGTGCAAATAAGACATGAAAATGTAGGTCATAGACACAATAACCTGGGAGGTAAAGTCTTTTGACAGTTACACGTAGAGATGACTGTGAGGAATGATCTTGAACTCCGTGAAATGAGACAACTTCAATAAGCAGAGGATAAAGGAACACACCCAATGGAAGGCCAGGCCATGTGACTGGGGAGTTTATGTTCATAGGACATATGAACCCATCGTCAAATATGACTGAAGGAGTCTGTTATTAGTATTAGTATTATTGACACTTATGTTGTATTTAACTGAACAGTGAAAGCAAGTAAAGTAGGCTGGTTGTGTTATTGTTAATCACTGGCCCGCTTATGTTGTTTACATTTGATCAATGAAAGAAAATATTAAGAGAAACCAGTCACAACCAATTTCGTTGTTGGAGATAATGTTGCAGATGAAGATAAGAAGGGAAAACACCAAAATGGCACGTCAGGCCATGCAATTCAATCCACAGAATTTTGTGTAACTTCTGAACATGTTACTCATCCATTCTATATTTGTGATCTGCTCACAGAAACACCTCTGAAAAGATAATGTGGTGGCTTTTCCGTGATTTAACATTCACGTGAATTGTGTCTCACTCCCGCCTTTCACAGAGATTTCCAGCAATAAGGACAACTGAGTGCCCAGCTCTGTTCATGTACATAATTGTCCACTTATTCATTAGATATTCAGTCCCTGAATTGACTTTGCTATACTATAGAGCGCTGCCCTTTCTCAACCACTAAAACTAAATGCATTAATGAAAGTTGTGGTAAGCGCACCTCAAAGACTAAAGATAACGCCCAAATGCAACGCTACTCGTACGTACCCAATACATCACAATCCCCGAATTGGAACTGACCTTCTTATTTAGCTTTCTCTTCTAATTCTTGTGATTGTTGCCTCTATCGATGAACTCTACTGCTGTTGTCTAATTCACTTGAAAGTTCCATACAACTTGGGAGTTGAGTGTTAAGTAGGCTAGTATATCTTTCTTTGCTCGCTGTACAAAGAACATGTTCAGTAGACTTTTGCGTAGTTCACAAGCGCAAGGTGGTGAAGCAGATAGTCTAAGCACACGCTGTACTTATGTGGTCCTTTTTTGGCTGGCTATACATCAAAGAAGAGTTAATCTCGCAGAAATAAAAGATGACCGCGAGAGAAGATAAGGGCATACGCGTACTTTGTGATTTACAAATTCATAAATAAGATCCACTAAATTAAAAGAAATAAACGGAATGAGACATCGGATTTGCAATCCGTGAAATAAAAAAAAAGAAAAACAAAAGTTTTCAAGAAAAGAGGCGAACAGATTATCTGTCCTTGTTTCTTGCTCGCCTTGAGCTGGACCGTAGTCCATACACGAGCTTCTACCAATTGTTGCTACTACTAGCGAGTGCACCGAAATGTTTTTCTTTTTATTTGTTCTGTTTTCGCAAAGATTAGCTTTCCCTATTACAAGTGTCCCTCCGACTTCTGAGATACTTGCAACTGACGTCCTCAAGTCAAGGACAACATCGTTGTGTTGGACCCAACTACGCCGAGGTCAGAAGAGAAAGTTTAAGCGCGTTAAACCTCTCATCCACGCCGCTTTCGTATAACCTGTTTACTTGTATTGCAATTAAAATAGAACTAACATACGAGAATTAACATATATCGATAAAAAAAATATATTTATTTTAAACACAGAAGCTGCAAACAAAATGTTGCACAATTTATTGACTGACAGACATATTTCGCTGCATCAGATGGAGCAACGTAAGTCAGAGTAGCGCGAGCATGCGTATTTTCCGTGACAGCTCACCAGTGTGAAACATGGACTTTGATCAAATCAGTCAAATTGTACATATGCGTGTGAGATTAAAAGTATTACCGTGGAGCGGAAAATGCGTGTGCGCGTTTGATTGTAAGTGTTATAGACGAGCGAAAAGTATGTATTTGCCTTTGAGTATAAGTGTTACAGAAAAGTATAATGATTCATTGGACGACAAGAACAACAAATAGGTATACCCAGAAAGAACTCAGTTAAATAGACAGTTATTAAAGCAAGGGATTGAAAGGCGATATGATCTACTTCATTGCACCGGGTTTTATCCTATATGGATGGGCCTCTCTCCTCAGAGCAGTCTGCTGAAAGCGTGGCACAGAACACGAACTCTGAAGCTCCAGCGACACCCACTATCCCGGCCACTTTCTCTCCAGTCTCCGAGAAAATTGCACTCTTGAACCGAATGGAGTCCGGAATCGAACCCACAACCCTCCGATCGCCAGGCAAGCTGTTTAACCACTTCGCCACGGAGACCCTGGAAACAGTTATTACTCCTTCTGACACAAAATGTGATTATTTAAATATAAATATCACCTGGTATGAAATGAGCCAAAATAAAACTTTCCCGGGACAGAAAAATTAAACAACAGAGTTAATTTTTTAAATAATGGTTATTGTGTAACATCATATTATTATTAGATTTTACTAATTTAATTCTCTGCTACTCTTTGCCGCTTGTCCTTGTTCTCCTCTTCCCCATTGCCTGATTGTCCTTCTAATAGCTGCATTTTCCATTGAACATCGCCGAACTTGTCCAATGTACTGCAACTCGCTTCCGGAACCCACGCTGACCAGCGAGGCATGATGGGAATCAAGCTGTCAAACAAGAGAGATAACAAGGGGGATAATTCATGGCTGCCAAATCTAATGATGTCCCTGACCTATTTGCGACCCTGCATCCCCTGAGATGCTCTATCATGTGATCTCCATTGCTATTCAAACTCTCTCATCTGCGTCCCATTCCGGCACTACCTTTGCTGCCACTGGTTGAAGGGCACGCTAGATGGGCATTACTATGTTATCATGCAACCGCTTTTGATGCACGTCACGACTGTTCATTTGATGAATAAGATTCGATGAATAAGGCAAACGATGTTTGCAGGCACGCGCCCCTCTTTCTTTTCTATTTTATTGTTGAATACAACAATTTGAGGCAGCCACGGTAGCGTAGTAGCTAGATATTCGCCTGCATGTCCAGTAGCCACGGGTTGCAATCCCACAATAGTGAATTAAAATATAATTCGCGTAGGCTATCGGGCGACCCAGCTTAACATTAGTACCAGGAACTGTTTTGGGATGTGAAGGCCGTCGGGGTGATATTGACCACAAAACCTCTGGAGTGAGCGAGATATTAACCACAACACCCTCGAGTGAACGAGATATTAACCACAACACCCCTGGATTGAGCGAGGTATTGACCACAACACCTCTGGAGTGAGAGAGATATTGACCACAACACCTCTGGAGAGAGCGAAATATTGACCACAACACTTCTGGAGAGAGCGAGATATTGACCACAACACCCCTGAAGTGAGCGAGATATTGACCACAACACCTCTGGAGAGAGCGAGATATTGACCACAACACCTCTAGAGTGAGAGAGATATTGACCACAACACCTCTGGGGAGAGCGAGGTGTTGACCACAACACCTCTGGAGAGAGCGAGATATTGACCACAACACCTCAGGAGAGAGCGAGATTGACCACAACACTCCTGGAGAGAGCGAGATATTGACCACAACACCTCTGGAGAGAGCGAGATATTGACCACAACACCTCTGGAGAGAGCGAGATATTAACCACAACACCTCTGGAGAGAGCGAGATATTAACCACAACACCTCTGGAGAGAGCGAGATATTAACCACAACACCTCTGGAGAGAGCGAGATATTAACCACAACACCTCTGGAGAGAGCAAGATATTGACCACAACATCTCTGGAGAGAGCGAGATATTAACCACAACACCTCTGGAGAGAGCGAGATATTAACCACAACACCTCTGGAGAGAGCGATATTTTAACCACAACAACCCTGGAGTGAGCGAGATATTGACCGCAACACCCCTGGAGTGAACGAGATATTTACCACAACATATATGGAGTGAGCGAGATATTGACCACAACACCTCTGGAGAGAGCAAGATATTAACCACAACATCCCTGGAGTGAGCGAGGTATTGATCACAACATATATGGAGTGAGCGAGATATTGACCACAACATCCCTGGAGTGAGCGAGGTATTGATCACAACATCCTTAGAGTGAGAGAGATATTGACCACAACATCCCTGGAGTGAGTGAGATATTGACCACAACACCCCTGGTGTGAGCGAGGTATTGATCACAACACATATGGAGTGAACGAGATATTGACCGCAACACATCTGGAGTGAGCGAGATATTGACCACAACACCCCTGAAGTGAGAGAGATATTGACCACAAAATATATGGAGTGAACGAGATATTGACCACAACACCCCTGGAGTGAGCGAGGTATTGATCACAACACATATGGAGTGAGCGAGATATTGACCACAACACATCTGGAGTGAGCGAGATATTGACCACAACACCCCTGAAGTGAGAGAGATATTGACCACAAAATATCTGGAGTGAGCGAGATATTGACCACAACACCCCTTGAGTGAGCGATATATTGACCGCAACACCCCTGGAGTGAGCGAGATATTGACCACAACACATATGGAGTGAGCGAGATATTGACCGCAACACCCCTGGAGTGAGCGAGATATTGACCGCAACACCCCCGGAGTGAGCGAGATATTGACCACAACACCCGTGGAGTGAGCGAGATATTGACTACAACACCCCTGGAGTGAGCGAGATATTGACCACAACACCCGTGGAGTGAGCGAGATATTGACTACAACACCCGTGGAGTGAGCGAGATATTGACTACAACACCCCTGGAGTGAGCGAGATGCCGAGTAAGCGATCCGGGAACTTATGAATTGAAGGGATTATTGTGCAGTGTGGATGATCTGACGACTAACTAACTAACTAACTAACTAACTAACTAACTAACTAACTAACTAACTAACTAACTAACTAACTAACTAACTAACTAACTAACTAACTAACCAACTAACTAACTAACTAACTAACTAACTAACTAACTAACTAACTAACTAACTAACGCTCTCTCCCACTGCTCTCTCTCTCACGCTCTCTCTCCCCCTCTCTCTCCTGCTCTCTCTCCCTCTCTCTCATGTTCTTTCTCATGCTCTCTCTCCCCCTCTCTCGCCTGCTCTCTCTCCCTCTCTCTCACTCTCTCTCAAAATCTCTCTCACGCACTCTCTCTCACACTCTCTCTCTCACGTTCTCTCTCATGCTCTCTCTCTCTCACGCTCTCTTTCACTCTCTCTCCCTCTCTCTCTCTCTTATGCTATCTCTCTCACTAACTTTCTCTCCCCCTCTGTCTCTCTCACTCTCTTTCACTCACTCTCTCTCGCTCTCTCTCACACGCTCTCTGTCACGCTCTCTCTCTCATGCTCTCTCTCACGCTCTTTCTCTCGCGCTCTCTCTCACGCTCTCTCTCACGCTCTCTCTCACTCTCTCTCACACTCTCTCTCCCCCTCTCTCTCACTTACTCTCTCTCACTTACTCTCTCTCCATCTCTCTCTCATTCACTCTCTCTCACTCACTCTCTCTCTCTCGCTCTCTCACGCTCTCTCTCACATTCTCTCTCTCCCGCGCTCTCTCTTGCTCTCTCTCATTCACTCTCTCTCACTCCCTCATTCTCGCTCTCTCTCACACTCTCTCCCTCTCACGCTCTATCTTACTCTCTCTCTCACTCACTCTCTCTCTCCCTCTTCTCTCACTCACACTCTCTCCTCACTCTCTCGCTCTCTCTCTCTCTCACACTATCTCTCTTACTCTCTCTTACTCACTCTCTCTCACTCACTCTTTCTCCCTCTCTCTCTCCCTCTCTCACCCTCTGTCTCACCTTTTTTCCCCCCTCTCTCTCACGTGTTCTCTATCTCTCTTACCCTGTATCCCCCATTGTGACATAGCCCCCACCCCAACCAATCCACGCCATGCTGTACTATCTTTTGCAATCTCCTGCAGCCCCCCTCCCCCCATGTCATCCCATTGGCATTCATGTATCGTTGTAATTCTCTTCTCCATGTGTTTCTATGTCTCCCACTATTTCACTAGACTTGTGGGTTCCAGACAAGAGAATGTCTAGTTATATTGTCATCAGATTTTCTCGGTGTGTATCCTAACCAGCGCCAGCGTCGTTTCCTCCCCATTCACTGGAGTTTGTGTAGTTCTCTCCATGAGTTCCACATTGGTGATTTTGCCATACCATTTTATTCTTACTACTCTGCGCAGGTACCGATGAGTGAACGTGCATTCTCAAATGTGCTTACTAGGACGCCTGAGTCACAGTCCCCGATTATTCACCTCCCAAGTTTGTTTTCACAGTGACTGTCTCAGGACCAGGCCATGCTAATAATAAATGTGACTAACAAAGAGCAGAAGTAATAAATCTATGGGATTAAATAGATAAAGCAACAAAGCTGACATAACATTTTTTATTTTTTTTTATTTTAGCATATCCTTTACAGGACTTAGCTGTCAACACCAGCATCTTTCAGCTGATCTTGAGCATAGCCTACGATGGGTAGCGTTGTGATATTCTGTTGTGATAATTTGGTGTGTCCAGTGTGTGCCGCGTGGTTACACACCCGCTTCACACGCGTGATCCGGGACTGTTTCCGGATCCGGTCAGGGATATGCACTACTGACGAGCTGAAATGAGGGCGAAACTCGAGTATAGTGCTTCCATATTGACGTGGATAGGCCTTAGGTTCATATCAGAATGCGATCGGCGTTGCCAGTAGTGGGTTGTGCTCAATATTTAAATTTCAGCTGTATCTTGATCTCTCAGTAGTTTGCCATTGCTTTCTGAGAGGCCGGCTCACATACCCCGTAAGTTACCGATGCGATGGGACGCAGAGGTGTTTCCAAGGCACCAGGGCCGGAATCTATACTGGCCAAGACCTGCTGACACGTCCACGCTGTGCGTCCTGGGCAACAGGTCCCTTCGGAAACCTGGCTAAGATCAGTAGGATCGATGATTCCTCCGAAGCCGGAGAGTATTTGCCTGCATGGCGAGGAACCACGAGTCTGCACACCAATAAGCCAGACATGGGACAACGGATACTCACGCAACCCTCAGGTCCGGTATGACATCACACTGATGTTGGACAACAGGATGTATCCATCCGACATACAGGACTTCACGCTGGAGTTCACAGCCAGCAAACACAAGCAAGCAAGCACCGATGCGATTCGAACCACTGCTGATTTGAACCGTCATCACGTTACCGACGAGAGTATACGAGATTACGGAGAAAAGTCATAACCTCTAAGCCACGAAGCCGGCTGACATAACATACTTCAGGTAATATTAAAAAGATAAATATTTATGACATATATTTACATAAATATTTAAAGTAGCATAGTTATTAACATCTCTCTTCAGCCTCTTCTTCTTCCTCTATATCTCTCTTTTACATTCCTTCTACCCCGTGTCCTCTTTCTCCTTCTCCTCTTCATTCTTCTTCTTCTTCTTCTTCTTCTTCTTCTTCTTCTTCTTCTTCTTCTTCTTCTTCTTCTTCTTCTTCTTCTTCTTCTTCTTCTTCTTCTTCGCCACTACCTTCTCGTTTCCAGAGAGAGGTGAGATAAGTGGCTGGGGGTTCATAGCCAAAGCTAATGGTCGATGTGTGGGGCAGGAGAGCCTGGCATATGATACCACAACATCTAGCTTAAGAATGGAGGTGGAGGCAGTCACCGCGGCTCTCCGCTGGATGGAGAATACGACACACAGACACATCGTGATTGTAACTGACTCAGAAAGCATGCTGACGAAGGTGAGGACGGGCAGGCTTCGTGCGGAGTGGCTTGCTTCGCTTCGGAGGTCACGGGTGACAAGCATCGCCTGGATCTTTTCTCCGGGGCATGCCGGTGTGCTGGGAAATGAACAGGCGGACAGATTGGCTGGCTCTGCAGAACTTGGTGGAGTATTGATACATGATAAGGCAGATGTGGTTGCGGCCTTGTGGGAGCACGTGTACACCTCGGAGGAGCAAATGGATTACCATGGTCTGGCAAGAATGAGACAGCGAGGAGTGACGAGGGGATCTGGCCGACGCTCAACGCTCAGAGGAAAGGCGAGACGGACTTATAATCAGATTGCTACTGGTACTATTAGTGTTGGAACTCTTCGCTGGCTGCTGAGGATGGGGACGGAGCACTTATGGGAATGTCCCGAATGCTGTGATGTCGATTCCGAAATCAATCAATCAATCAATCTCGTTTCCAGTGTTCCGGTGACATCTTCACAAGAAGTCCGGTTTTCGCAATGTATTTATATTAAGTGAAAACTCGCTCAGACACACTCCATCCTCTTTTCTTTCCCCCACATACACACACACCCCTTCCCCTATAAGTGGATGCTGTATATTTGGACTAACACCAACAATTATACGTTCATTATAACCACCCGCTTTGTAGTACCTCACAGCGACAAACTATTTCCAACTTAACACAGAAAACATGATTATGGAGTAACACTATCGCCTACTCTGCCCAGCACACCACATAATGACAATGAACTTAAACCAATACTACCCAATAATTGCTCGCGTCGCTCATGTTGCGATACCTGTGCAGATAGCAGACAAAAAGCAGTTTTGGATGACATCCAATCCACCTTGTCGGAATAACAAAACAATGACTGCGTCTCATAATGTTATCTTTTCTTGACTGAAATTGTTTCAGACAACTACCCGGCAATCAAACAACCCCTACTGTTCATCATTGAATGATGTGCAGTAGCTTTATTGATTTCTGAAATTAGATAAGTGGGAGATGGGGGGAAATGAGGTGTTCATGATTATACTCAAGCCTGGAATCATTAAGTCTGGTTTAAACAGTGCGTGTCCATACTGTGCTGGAAAGGTCATGTGTGATTTGGAGACGTTAATGTAACCAGATGCCAGAGCAAAAGTGGTGCATGGAATGCCCGGCTGAAACGAAGCATCTATCTGTTAGTCCTCAGATTGTCCTCACGGCACATTGGACCCTTCAGTCCACAAATGCTCTGATCTCCACGTCAGTATTTCCTGCAGCGTGTAGCGTAGAGGTTGACGACGCCAGGTCTGTGTTGGTTGACTATAGGAAGTCTCCGTGGCGTCGCCTGCCTCGCGCACCGAAGGTTGTGGATTCTCTTCCGGGCTACGACATTCTGTTCACGAGTGCAATTCCCCCCCCCCCCCCCCCGAGAATCCTGGGAATCGTCGTTTGAGCTACGGAGTTCGTGCTTTGTGTGACGCTTTCGCCAGGGCACCCATTGGAAAGCGAGCGAGCAATATGGGGTAAAACCCGGTGCAATTCTGTTGCCTTTGTCTTCTTCTTTGGTACCTTGCATATCGGCCCTGCTTGGCTGCACCTCGTTTGACTTCTACCTGCCTCTATGCATACGTCTATGTGCCTGTATGCACACTCAGTCGATGGTGCATCGTTAACATATGTCTCTGTGTCACTCATGATACGCCTAGAAATGCTTACACTCCCCTGGGCAGGAACTCAAGTGTAGACAGTAAAGAGCGGATCCTCTTTTTGGAATGGTTAGGACGTTATGCTGATAATTGCATTGGGAAAGTCGGACGATCTCGACATTAGCTACTGCATGAAAGACTGGCCGTGTATTCCTCCATACACTCAGGCCTACACAATATGATGGTCCTAACATTTCCCATACTGACAATAGGCTCCTGCGACGAGATTTGTTTTTGTTTTCATTAAATAAACTACGCCTTTTCATGTCACATGGCGTATCGGGTATAAGATCACAAAGGAAATTACAGGACCCCTGTGCAATGAGGTATATAGAAAGTATGATGATAGTCCATGTGTTGATCAGTCGGTACTCCGTGGGTGGTATGATCAATATCACGGCGGCCGCCTTTACTTCCCGGAACATTTCCTAGCACAATTTTAGGCTGGATAGATTTTAAGTCCAGGTCGATGAAAAACATATTCTTACCGCGATGGTGATTCCAGCACATGACCAAAGGGCGGGCAGACACACATACTACAAGTGCACTACCTCGGCTATCTGGATGTAAGAGTAAAATATAAAGCTTAGGGCCCTTTTCTATGCCAATACACGTATTGAGTATATGGTAAAAGAACAGGTAAAGTTATACACGCCACATCATATGTAAAGTGTTAGCTCCATATTTTTATAGGCCAATCGGCACTGGATGGCTGATGTGGTCAACATTATGACATCCCCGTTTACTTCCCATGAAATCACTTGGTAAACATTTTTACGCTGAGTCATTAAATAATAAAAATCCCCTCATCAAAAAGTAATCGAACACATGAGCACAGAAAGTACAAACTAACGATCTTTATTTTCAGAGCTTTAAGAATTGGACACGCAGGCCCGTGTGACAATTTGCCCCTTCTTATCTCTCTGTTCTTATACATTATTTAATTCATACGTTATTCATGAAGCTAATCTTAGACAACAGCGACAACAATATATGAATTATAGACGCATGGAAAATGGCAATAGTCAATAACATATGACTCACTGAAACCACACAATTGTATGTATACGGATTGGTTGCGTCTTTGATTGGTTGTGGACGATTTTTCCACACCTGAGCTTGTTTTGTATAAGTCAATCCTAGGCTTAGGGACAAGTACTATGTTTAGTCGCTTGCTATGTCTTGTGTTATATTTAAACAATGGCCAGTAGGTAGCCTTACGTACTTTGATATATGATTTTGTGAATTAGTTTGGCCTTATTTAAAAATATACTTTTGCGGAGTCGTAGTATGAAGACGTTTATATACACTTTAATTGTCGGTAACCTTTGTACTATAAATTAAACTTACAGCCCTTTTCTGGAGTGAATAAACGCGCTTTGTGATTGAATTGGAACAACCTTTCCAATTTTGGAGCAATAGTCAATATGTGTCTGTATGAGATAAGTATAGAATATCTTTCTTATGTCTTCACTAAAGAAATTTATAATTATAGCAATTTGTTAGACATTTCTCGCTGTTTGTTTAACGAGGGCTTGAACGTGGGAATTAAAGGCTATATTTCATTCAATGAAGAGAGCCAGTAGTTTGTGCTCAATTACTCTTTCTACTGGCAAGTTGCTAGACACTCACTAATGTGGCTAATTGAAGTCTTCGTATGCTAATAACAACCGTCGCTAGGCGGTTAGAAGCATACCTAACACGTCCACGCAACAGATGTGGTCAATACTATGCCAGTCGATTTTACTGTCCATGAAATTTCCCGACACCCATTTAAGGCTGAACGACTGGGTGCCCAGATCAATAAAATCAATTTCTCCTGCTCCGAAATATGTTATAGGGATTCGAACACATCTCCACGGGGGCTGCAGGCAAGTACGCAAGCCTCTGCGCATTTAGCTCGAGTTCTGGTTTCCTCCTGTATATTTTTGTAGTCTGTCTATGGATGTTGTGAAGATGTTTGCCTAGACTGCCAGAACTATTGAAGATTTGTTCATTTGTAAATTTGTCATACACGCAGGAATCAACATACATCAGAGCTCGCGTGCGCGCGCGCACACACACACACACACACTAACACACACACTAACACACACACACTAACACACACTCTCTCTCTCTCTCACACACACACACGCGCGCGCACACACACACACACACACACACACACACACACACACACACACACGGCGCATGCTAACACAGATTTGAGCCTATCTCACTTCATTGCGGTTTGTAAATGTTGCGCTGTTCTAAAGTTTTATATTTCTTTAAATGTTCGGATGATTTCTTGGCGGTAACATCTTATCGAGCTGAGTCGATTGGCGCCATTTTGCTTACAGATTTTGCACGCTTCGTGTCTCCATGTCACATTTTTGACAGGTCTGGCAATACTCCAAACCTAATGTTATCATTTTGAAAATAGGCCTGCTAAGCCAGCGTTTCAACTTAAAGCGAGTCACACGTCCTAAAATCCACATTAAAAAACTAGAAATGATTCGGAATAGAGGTGAAGATTTGATAAGGTTAAACGCGAAGAAATTATTAGGATGATGGGAATTCCAAAAATTAATGGCAAAGATGTGAGAATAATAAAGAACATGTATTGACAACAAAGAGCAGCCATAGGAATTGACAACCAATTGGGAACTTTTCGACGCATTAAGCAAAGTGTTTGACATGGTTGTATACTAACACCCGGCCTATTCAATGTGTACAAGGGAATAATGATGAGATCCATGCAAGACATGCCAGGAATATCAGTTGCTGGACATAATGTACACATCATACGTTATGTTGATGACATGGTTGTGGTCGCTCAAAAAGAAACACAGTTACAAAAAATGAGAGCTGTAATTGCAACAGAAAGTCAAAACAAAGGACATAGCCTGGATAACATAAAAATAGAAATAATGGTTATTACAAGTGCAACATCAAAGTGTATGGAACCAATCTGAAAGAAGTAAATGTATTTAATTATGAGAGTACTTTAATAACAGCAAATGACAGCTAAATGTAGAATAACCCAAGCTGATAAAATGAAGAATATTCTCACAATTCATCTTTGTTAATCGAGGTGTGGGAAACGAGATCATAAGAGCAATATGTAGCCATTTCTGATGTATGAAAGCGAGTCATGGACAATTAGCAGACAAGTGGGGAATTATAGAAAGCTGCAGGGGTGTGCTTTTATAGAAGAATCGTGAGAACACCGGGGACTGATAGAAAGGACAATGAAGAAATCTGGTAAGACGTTAAGTCACAAAGAGAACTGGTTACTCGCATCAGAAGAAAACAATCCATATTCTTTGGGCATGTCATGAGAAAGATAAACCTGGACTATCGTCACAACGGGAAATCTGGAGGAGAAAAAGCAGGGGGAGAACAAGAGAAAGATGCTGGACAGTCCGACATCATGGCATGGAAAAACATCAATATAAGAAATGATTGGCAGCACACGACATAGGGCTGTGGGCAGATATGACCTATTCTACACGGCATGGGCTATCAGACGAACAAGGGGCCAGGGTTGCGAGTTTGTTACCGGGGCTCTTAAAGGAAATTAAGAATTGTAAAAGTGTAACCTATCATGCATGTCGTAAGATTCGATTGAGGAAGGGTTGTCGTGGGATTTATTACCCTAATCTCGTAGACAACTTTAGCTGCAAAATCCAACCAACCATGAAGAAGTCTATAGATAGGGAAAATATCTTCTTCTTCTTCTTTTCGTTCATCCGGAGTGTTTTTTCAGATGTCATTGCGGTGTGTCTGTTATGCGCCCTTGGGCCTAAACCCGTAGGCCAACACATCGACTTTAGCGTGCTTTTTTGACCAGGTAGCATTCCTGGGAGACTCTCACTTTTGTGGTGCCATCTACAACCATGCTGGCCAAGTTGGAACGGTCGAAGACAACGGTCATCCCTCAAAGGAAGGCAGGGACAGTCCATAGCATTTTCCGCCATCCAAGGTTGCTTCCATAGTTGCAGGGCCGACACATAACGCCCTGGATCTGGGCTCACCGAGGGAAATCGTCACGTCCTGCTCATGGCTGCTTTAAATCCTCACTTCAATATATTGGTCATTTCATTTTCCCCGGGCCATTCCCGCACAAACCAGACAGGTTTGCAGACGGCATCCACTCAGCAAGTTTTCGGACATGTGCTTGTCGTTGCGCCCGTCAGAGCTGTTCCAGGCACGACAGACATTCGGAAACTACTTAGTCAGAGCTGTTCCGAACAAGAGCGGCATTCGGAAACTAGGTAGTCAGAGCTGTTCCTAGCACGAGAGACATTCGGGCGAGACATTTCACTCGGACGTAATTGCGTAGTGTCAATTTTTAGTTTGCCACCCGTAGGACGACACTTCCGACTTCTGGCGGGCATTTTTTAGTGAGGTTAGCCTTCCTCTGGTTTCGAGACACGTTAGACTGTTGTAATGTCACCCACATCTCAGCTGGTCAAGATAGAACGATCAACGATATCGCGGTCGGCCCTCAAGGGAAGGCAGGGGCAGACCATGGGCATTATCTCACTATCCGAGGAGGCTTCCATAATCGCAGAGCCGGCACATATTGCTCTGAGACTGGGCTCACCCAAGGAGTTTCCACGTCCTGCTCATGGCTGCTTTAGTTCCTCACTTCCATGTGTTGGGCATCCCACTTGCCACTGATCGCTCAATCACACACCAGGAGCGGTCAGACTGCGAGTGACATCCACTCGGTAAGCTTTTGCTTGTGACTTCAACCCACGCAATAGGTTCGCTCGCCGTGCGTTCCATTTTGCGTTGTTGAGACGTTCTTTCACTTTTGTCTACACTCTCTATGAGTTAGACACAGAGTTTCCGTAACCATGCCCTTCGACTGGGGCACTTTTCTGACTTTTTTGTACTCGCTCACGAGGTAGGCTACATGTGCTGCCGGCTCAGCACCTTACCTTCGTGCAGCAGTGAACGAGAAACGGTCAGGCCCTCTCATCCGGGAATCCCTCATATCCCCCAGCTGAGAGCCTTCGAACATATATCAGACCTGAGCATGTAGCTTGCTCAGTATCATGTTTCTATTTTCCGGTAGACGGGTATCGGCCTGGCTCTCAGATCCGAGGGTTTGTGGCTTAGAGGCGTTCAGCCACAGCCCTCGACAGGGAGCCTTAAGAGTTTTGTCCTGGACCAAGAAATTCTGCCTTTGTGCACCTGATTTAAATTTTGACTGCTATCCTCAGTCTATGCCTGCAGAGCAGCAGGTTGTGTCTCTCTTAGTCTGGTCCCTATCCCATAAGCTGTCCGATATGTAGTTTTTGATCCATCGGCAAGAAAATGGGGTCGATGGGACACGCAAGCTCCCCCACCACGTCAAGGTGGAGACACATCGGGGGAGATAGGGAAAATATAAAAACCAAGCAAGAGTAAAGGAAGATGTTCTATAAGGAATATGAAGCGATGCGGAGAAAAAAAAAGAGTCTAGATCGCAGACTTACTTCCCTTTACCTAGGAGAATCTATTATCACCTGGAACGCAAGAACTATGTATTATATATTCAGGAAGAACTGTTGTCGAAGATATTAAATATTTTGAGATGAACATTTTGGGTTTATGATAAACAAGATGAAAGGGAACAGACAAAAAAGCTTCTAGACACGGGTGAAACAATGCTGTTCTCTAACTATTTAGAGGCAAACACTCCCCATGGTGAAAGTGTCCGTCCTAATACTAGCTAAACATGCAGCGAAGTAAGTAAGGTAGTGGGAAGTAATGAGTTCTAGAATAACAAAATCAACATGTACAGCCATATACAAGAAATTAATCTTGAATATAATTCAGTGATATGCACCAACAAATGTCTAAGGATAAATCATTTTTAGGGGGAATTTTAAATGCCACTTTAAAGTACTATAGGCATGCAATCAAATAGAAATACTAAAAATTTGCTGATTTCTTAAAAAAGGGGGTTGCGAAGAGTTCGTGGTAAAACACGGACTAGGAGAATTATTCACTAATCTCTGAGCAGTGAAGAAATACACCATTGACGGAAGTTGTTTTCCTATTCTCTGCATCTCGACTCCTTCATCTTTCTCCCATGCTCTCTCGTTTTCTCTACCCCCTCTCCCTTCCTCTCTTTCTTCCTCTCTCTTTGCCCCATCTCTACTTCTCTTTTTCCCCTCTATTTCTCTCCACTATCTCTCTTTTTCTCTCACACATCTCCCTCCTCTCCCTCAATCTCTTTAACACACTGCCGTAGTTACTGCCAAGATAATGTTACTAAACCTATGACAGTGTCTACTAGAACGTATTTAGCTGCCAAGAACATGCCAAAATACACAACTGAAATGAGGTCAAAGGGAAAATTAAATGGGCCTGGTGAAATGACAGAGCGGCGACACCAGGTCTCTCACCTGCCATCTCAAACACGAGGACTGAAGCATCATCGAGGGCGACATTACTCACGACCTTGATTGACTTAATGCTAAAAATAGTCTCATAATCACAGATCGATATAGTGAGTGGTGTCAAATAATTTCTCCAGTATCGATACCATCGAGGAGTTGAAGAAGATTATGTTGTAGAAAGCTGAAATATAAATTAATAGATATTGACACTCATTAACCAGCTGGGAAACAAATAGATTCCAGAGCGCACAATATACATTAACGCAATTCAAATGTACAGGCATATATGAATTCGATCTGGCAGTCTCCAGATGACGACAATGACTCTCTAGAGAAACAAGTGCCCTTCTTTGGGGTCATTTGTGCACCGTTTTCGTTTTTATGAACCATCTTTCAAACATTTATAAAATTACTTTCTTAATCGCAATTATATCTACTCCCAAAACAAAACTGATTGTCATCAAGTAAGAAAATTACACACCTAATTGTTATCAATTAAGAAAAATACGCACCTGATTGTCATCAAGTAAAAAATGCACAAACCTGATTGTCATCAAGTGAGAAAATACATTGTCATCAAGTGAGCAAATACAATTTCCTAGATATTTGTTGTATTATTCATCAGAAAATGTTTCCAAGTTATCTGTCTTATTTTTCATCAAATGTCATTTAATAGATTCCCATTGCATTCTCAATAATATAACACACACGAAAGAAAAGACTTTATTTTCAAAGGGCACAAATTGGTCACTCAGGCCCGTTCTACATTATAGTTATAGCATAGTATAACGTTTTCTAAATATCTATTTTATTCTATAGGTATTGATTCCAAGATATGTACTTTATTGTTAGTTAGGTGTTGTTTCCCATATAACTATTTCATTCTAAATTAGACTATCATCTGGTTATCAGTTATCAGTTGGGGTATCTTCGTTGCACTCCGGACATGTCCATAGGTGCTCAGATCCTCCCCCCAGCATATGCATCAGCGTCCGGTGGCTAATAGTGCCAGTTCTGTGTTGGTTGACGAGGCGCTTTGTTTTCCCGATGTACTTCTCGCGTCTGGCTGTGCCGATTCTTACTCCCAGGTCTTTCATCCTGGAAAGCGATGTGGAATCACTGGCGTCAAAATCCTCTGTTCTCGCCATATCTTTAAGGGCGTTAATGACATCGGCACGATCCATGGGCTGGCCATCTACAGGGGGTGCAGAGCCAGCCAATTTATCAGCTCGTTCATTTCCCTCGACTCCCGCATGTCCCGGGACGAAGATGAAGGTGACTTTGCGGACAACAGACTTCCGCAGCGACTCAGTCCACTGTCTACGTACAGATCCAGCTTCGACCTTCTGAATCATGCTCATTGAATCACTTAGTACACACACGTTGGTATAATGCTGTGATTCCAGCCATATGAAAGCCTGTGTAACTGCCATCACCTCCATCGTCATGCTGCTCGTGGTCATAGAGTGGGCACCACTGGATTCTTGAACGGTTCGGCCCGCTGAACGGGCTGTAAATGCCCACGCACTTCTCTGCTGCTTTACAACAGATCCATCTGTATAGATGAGCACTTCGGGGCTATCTGAGTGATCATAGATGAGCGCGTTAACCTCTGCATTGACAGCGGCAGGGTTCTGCTCTCTGCACCGTCTGTCGAGTGTGATAATGCAGGAGAAGGTACACTTAAAAGCTGGAGGCACCGGCACCCATTCCTTGCCGGGGTTGATACTGGTAAGACTGCAGACCTGTCCGACGACATCTTCCGCCCGACCCATCCATGATTTGCCCCTCTTTAGCCTGTCACCCTTTTCTCTGAATACAGCGTCATGCAGAGGGTGCTGCTCATCTGCACTTATTTTTAAGTATGCACGAGCTCTCCAGATCTTGATCCTGTGTTCCATTGTCGGGAAGTCAAGGAGGTATCTCATTGCTACACAGCTGGTGTCTCTCGTGCAGCCCAAAATGATGCGCATGGCTTCGTTTTGTACCTTTTCAAGTCTTCCAATCTGTGTAGGGCTGACAGTGAGGATGGCCAGGGCATAGACTATCATAGACTATCATCTGTATATTTTAAACAAAAAAATTGAATTAGACGCCGTTTCATATCTATTTGTTCGTAATTATATGTCGTGACAGTATATATATATAGTTAGTTATAGTACCAGGAACATTACCGGTCTGCCTGGTCTCTAAGGGTTACACGACTTTCTCCGTAATCCCATATACTCTCGTGAATAACATGACGTGCGTGAGAATCGGTAGCGATTCTCTCCACGTCCGTATCTTACGGGGTATGTGAGCCGGTGGCTCAGAAAGCAATGGCAAACTATTGAGCGTAATCTTGTCAAGAAATCAACAATCAGCTGAAAGATGCTGATGCTGACAGCGATGTCCTGTAAAGGATATGCAAAAAAAGAAAAAAAACAACCCAGGAACATTAGGAAAGTTTACTCAGGATACGCTTATATATTACTCCTCAAATATATATTTTCATAACTCCGTCTGCCATCTTCGACTGTTACATTACCTTACGCTGTTTCAGTTATTATATTAGCCCACTATATATAAATTATAATATTAACCCAATTGATTCCAGCTACTATACTAGCCTACTCTAGACACGTTGTTACATTAATCCACTCTGTTCCAGTTATATTAGTCATTCTATACAGATTTTTACATTAAACCACTCTTTTCCAGTTATTATATTAGCCCACTCTATACAGATTGTTACAATAACCCACTCTGTTTCAGTTGGTATATTAGCCCATTCTGTACAGATTGTTACAATAACCCACTCTGTTTCAGTTGGTATATTAGCCCACTCTGTACAGATTGTTACAATAATCCACTCTGTTTCAGTTGGTATATTAGCCCACTCTGTACAGAATGTTATGTCAACCCACTCTGTTTCACTTTGTATATTAGCCCACTCTATAGAGATTGTTATATTAACCCACCCTGTTCAAGTTTTTATATTATCCCAGTCTATACAGAGTGTTACATTAACTCACTGCATTCCACTGTTACACTAACCCATCCTGTTCCAGTTATTATATTAGTCCACCGTATACAGATTGTTACATTAACCCACTCTGTTCCAGTTATCATATTAGCCCACTCTATACAGATTGTTACACTAACCCACCATGTTCCAGTTATTATATTAGCTCACTCTATACAGATTGTTACATTAACCCATTCTATTCCAGTTATTATAGTAGCCACTCAATACAGATTGTTTCATTAACCAACTCGGTTCCAGTTATTAAATTAGCCCACTCTATAAAAATTGTAACATTAACCCACCATGTTCTAGTTATTATATTAGCCCACTCTATACATAGTGTTACATTAACCCATTCTGTTTCAGTTATTATATTAGCCTACTCTACACAGATTGTTACATTAACCCACCATGTTCCAGTTATTATATTAGCCTACTCTACACAGATTGTTACATTAACCCATTCTGTTCCAGTTATTATATTAGCCTACTCTACACAGATTGTTACATTAACCCACCATGTTCCAGTTATTATATTAGCCCACTCTACACAGATTGTTACATTAACCCATTCTGTTCCAGTTATCATATTAGCCCACTCTATACAGATTGTTACATAAACCCACCCTGTTCCAGTTATTACATTAGTAACTCCAGTCGCTTCCTTTAACTTCGTCTGTTCCAGTCTGCTATTATATACTGGACGGTCTCCCTGGCCTAGGGTTTACGTCTTTTCCGTAATCCCGTATATTCTCGCGAGGAACGTAACCTGCGCGAGAATTGGTAGCGGTTCTTGTCGCGTTGGTAACATACGTGGGTATGTGAGCCGGCCGCTCAGAAAGCATTGGCAAACTACTGAGCATAATCTTGCCTAGTACTTCAACAGCAGCTGAAAGATGCTGGTGTTGTCTGCACCGTCCTGTAAAGGGATATGCAACAACAACAACATCATTATATATTGTTGATTACACTAAAGAGAGACAACCGCATAGGATAACGAATTAACACAATAACAGAGCCCAGCAAGGCCGAATGGATAAGAGCGCTGGTTCTTAAACATCCGGTGTGCTGATGCCGAGGCTGCGGGTTCAACCCCTAAACCGCTCAGTTGGACTAAAATTTTGACTTTTCGTCCTTGTCTTGGGGTCGTAAATTACAAGTACCTCAGAAGTTGGAGTGGGTTTGCCTCCCTGCGAAGGACACTAGTAATAGGGAAAGCTAATCCACGTGCAAAAATCAGACCTGTGCACTAAAATTAGTAGCATGTGTATGGACTACGGTTGAGTTTAAAGAGAGCGACCCCCCCCCCCCCCCCCCCCCCCCAAAAAAAAAATAAAAAAATAAATAAATAAAATAAAATAAAATAAAAATAATAGCTAGGACAGAAGGCAATAACTGAATGAAACTGCCGCTAAAAGTGTTCGGTTTCAGCCATTGTTCGACATGTGAAGCGTTGTTAGGGCCAGGATGAGTCAAGTATCTTTGACATCTTCAGTTTGGCACGTTGCCGTCTATAACAACATATCCGACTCCACACGCTCTGACCTGTGACGAGACCTCGCCCGACGCCAATCTACAATGTCTCTTTAACAGTATCACCTCTTTACATTCGTATCGCTGACTCCTGTCCCTGGGAGTCATCTCAACGCTAAACAGAGTCAAAGAAAGGCACATGTATTTCTAAGCAAATCGCCCGTACTTACCCTGTCTTTCCCGGTTCCATTTTTGTCAATTCTATTATATTTCTCAATCAGCCGGCATCATGTAGACGCTCAAAAGATCTTTAATTGGGTCACAGGGACCGCTTTATTAATTATTGGATAATGTGACATTTTTACATTTCAATAAAATTACTGTAATTTGTGGCATATAAATCCTAATTAGGGTCAAAACGACGATTGTTATGCGTCAGTACAGGGGGAGGGGGGAGAATCAACGCCGACCAGTGATTTCGTTTTTAATCACCTGGGTCAGAATAACCTTGATTGTGAGTAAGGCCTGGTAGGACAAGGCCAGTGTGACTCAATAGCCTAGTGGGTGAGCTGGGAAACCAGTAAATCATCCGTAATGCACACGCCGAGTCTCTACACTCACCATGAGCCGTATAGAAAGGCCCCCCTACACGTCCGTGCTTACGACACGCATGCACGCGCACAATGAGCGCTGATAAGGTGTTAGTGAGTCATGCGTACGACCACGTTTTTGCTCTTTCTTCAGTTCCCGGCCAGTCACAGTTGTCTGCGCGTGAGGTTAGAAAGGGGGGCTAAGTACAGAGGTCAGAGGTAGCGTTCATTAGCCGATGAGGTAAACGATACGCTATGATTAGGTCATTGAGACTGTGTTATATTTATAGGCGCCAATAAGAAACTACTACAGCGTAAGCACCTGAGTATTTGTAATGTGATGGGCTTTCTTTCTTTCTTTCTTTCTTTCTTTCTTTCTTTCTTTCTTTCTTTCTTTCTGTCTGTCTGTCTGTCTGTCTGTCTGTCTGTCTGTCTGTCTGTCTGTCTGTCTGTCTGTCTGCCTGCCTGCTTTTCCTGTACATATCTTGGAGCTGTTGCTGATTACCCCCCCCCCCCCCCCTTCCACCACCCATCTCTTCTCTCCAACTTTACCCCTCCTTCTTTTCCTTGTTCTTTTGTAGTTTTCTAACTCAGTTAGTTATCTGTTAATTATCTGACTTCTATCTCCCACCCCACACCAAAGCTGAAATACACAACAGTGAAAACATGTAGGCAAACAGAAAAAAATAAGAAATAAATAATCTCACACACACATACTCCACGAGAGCAATCAGAAGCACGATCAGCGAAGACAAGACACAGTTTGTAACGAGGAAGTCACCGTGGCCGAATGGATAAATGTGATCACTCTTAAACTTTCGGTGTGCTGATGCCAAGGTAGCAGGTTCAACTCCTACATTGGTCAGTTGGAATAAAATGTTGATTTATCGCTCTTGACTTGGGGACGTAAATCACAAGTACTCAGAGGGTTGGCCTGATGGCGAGGGACACTGGTAATAGGGACAGCGAATCCACACACACACAAATCAGCCCAGTGCACTAGAAGTAATAGAACAAGTAAGAAGCGGGTAAACGTGGAGACATGTTTGTAACCAACACTTGTCATCGAATAGAGCATCTTCATTTGCAAGGAAAAGATGCAGGTTTGTTCAAAGACATTAGAAGATTAACAGGCGAATTCAGACCACCATTACATGTAACAAATGTTAGGGATGACATGCTGTAACAAAATGTAAAGATGTACTAGAAAGATGGAAGAAATAGTATGGATAAATTTACAAAGAATCGACAAAGGACCCAGATTACATCAGCAATGAGAGGTGAAAGAACCAGAATCACTATCAGCAAAAGCGCAATGAGCAATACAAAGTCTGAAGACACGGAAGTCATCGGTCTGAGACGATGTCATCATCATCATGTGCCGTGCCGATAAACGTGGACGGACATGTTTCCTATGTCACACGATCAGAGTAGTGGATCAGCTCTGTGTTCTTGTTCAGACCGTGCCTTGTGGCAAAGCCATCCAGATATTTACTTAGCTGCTTTCCCCTTGTTTATTTCCCATCATTCGTGCCAATTGTCACCAAGTTCTCTAGTTTATGTCTTCTCATAACATGTCCAAAAAAAGTTGACTGTCTACGTCTAATTTCTCTAATCATTTTTTGGTTTTCATTTGCTTATTGTAGGACATGATCATTGGTTTTTCTGTCTGTACAAGGTATTCTTTGCATTTTCCTCAAAAACCACATTTCCACTGACATTAGATTGTTCTGCTTGTCTGCTCATTGTCCACATTTCACATCCATACAAATGTACAGGTTCTTTGTATCACTTCAAAACTCTTTTTTTCTCGCTGCATTCGACATCTTTTTATTTGTCAGTATGTTTTACATCTTGCAAAAGGCTACCTTCGCCATAGCGATTCTTGTTCTAATCTCTTCAAAGAACCTCCCATCAGATGTTATTGCTGTTCCGAGATAACTGTACCGATTCACTTGTTTAAGAATATTTCCATTTATCCGTATATTACATTGTGGTATTTCTTTCTTCTTAGTGATGACCTTAATTTGTGTCTTCTTACAATTTAATTCTAACACCAGCTTTTCACTGTTTACAATAACAGCAACTATTACATCTACAATATATATATCGTTTACTGTCTGCAATTGAAACTGTATCATCCACATATCTAGTGTTATTGATGCTATGGGAATAATCCGCAATGGCGATTCCTCTCAATTATTCTAAATTCTAAAAATATTTTTACTGTATAGTGAAAGACATGGGGAGACATTACGCATAGCTAACTGTAGCACATCTTTATGGCAGCTTGTTGTTTCCAATGTATGTTATTTTCAAATTTAAGGTCTTTCCTATCAGTTTGTAGATCTGCATGCATCTTCATTATGCTGACATGTCTTACTTTATCAAAAGCTTTTGTGTAGTCAATGAAGCAAAGATGTGGCTCTTTGTTTATTTCTATTGAACGCTCAATTAATGTTCTCAGCAAATTCATGACATTCACTGTTCCCTTGCCTTCTACGAATCCACATTGTTCTTCTCTTATTTCTGATGGAGATACGACAACGGACTCAGATAATGTCAACAATGATAAGCAATAGAACCAACCACTATTAGTGCAAGCATAATTAGCAATACAAAGTCTGAAGACGCGGAAGTCACCCGGCTGAGACGATATACTAACGGAACTGATCCAGACAGGATCAGGCAAAACTCCATATCTAACAGTATTGTCTAGAATAAAGCTTGAAGAGAATAATAGAAGCGTCCGTATCTGACAAGCGCTGTTTAACCTGAAGCATGGAAAAGAACAATTTACAGCCTTATCTCAAAGAAAGGAAATTTAAAACTGTGCACCAACTTTCGTGGGAGCCGCTATATCACGGTTGCTTTCACGCAGACCTGCCGGCTTGGTAGTCCTGAATTCGAATCCACGAGAGGAATGTCCTATATTGATCTGGCTTCCAGGACTGTCCAGTCTGACATGTGTACCAAGGGATTTCAGGGGAAGCAAAATCGGCTGGTTTAATAGTAACCACACCACTCATCGAGTGCCAGTTGGTCTGTACACACACGGGATTATCATTTTATGACATAATGCACAAAAACTTGTAAAATAGTCATTTACTTTATTTCATAGATATTTCATGTTTCAACAGACTCCAACCCAATACCCAAGGGAATTGCGAGGAATATGTCAGTTATGGAAGGTCAGGTAGTAGGCCACTATAAGGTTCGACTTTACAGACACACAAAAATGTTAGGTTCATATGGAAATGCCGCATACCGTTCACTCACAGCTTTTTCTAAGAGGCACTTGGCCTCTCGGTGGGGACGGGATCAGAACTAGACGCTGCCAGTTGGTGACTCCAGCTGATACAGCTATGACCTAGTATATGAAAGATATACTACGTTTTACGCCTTTGTTACACTTTGATCTAATGTCTTGTTTCTACTTTTAACCATTTCTGACGCGATTAGTTGCTATGTAAAGTAGCCAGTTCTTGGTTAGTAGAAGTTAATAACTAGCTGTGACTAATGGGGTTAGTGCAGGGTCATTGAGACAATCAAAGAGGAGAAACAGAGTAAGATAATAACTAGCACAAACACATTAAATAAACAACAAGGAGGACAGTGTAAGTAAATGTATTAGAGATTCATAAAACAAAAAGGGACAATTGAGTAAATGTAAAAGATTACGTAAGAAGCGTTGTTACAAACAACGAGAACAGAGGGAGTGAAACTAACAGCGCTCAGAGTTTGAAGACAGAAAGATGACTGAAAGTTGTTGGGTAATACAAGAAGTTGCCAACAAGCGTATGGCGAGCTGCTTGGTGCAGAATTAGATACACGGTTTAGATATGCCAATTCGCTACAGGTAGCATATAATATATATCAACATCATCATCACCATCATAACCAGCCGACGTAGTAGGTAATGTTCATTTACGTTTTCTGTGTTCTTAATAAGTTAAACTGTGGATCTTTTTCCGTGCCTTTCTGTCAACCGATCCAACATTTCCTTTCCTCTGTCGATCTCTGCCTTTAACACCATCGACCTTCCTGGTTGTCACAACTTTCCCCAAACCATGTCGTCCCAGAACGTGACCAAAAGATGATGAACTGTCTTGTCCCGATGTGTGCCATCAAATGTCTTTTTTGTGAGTGGTCTCTTGCAGTACTCGGATACTGGTCTTCTCAGCCGTCTATGTGATTCTAATATTCTACTGAGAAACCACATGTTTATGGGCTACAGTGTCTTTCTACATTGCTTTCTCTATTTAGTCTTCATGATTCACAGGCACTACGTAGTATCCTAGAGGTCAGCTTGGCCGTTAGCTTAATGCTCTTTAATTTCCGGTACGCCAACGGCGGGGTTGAGGGTTCAATCCACACACCTGTCAGTCAATTGGACCTAAACGATAACTTCTCGTTTAGAAAGAAATGGCATACAGTTGAACGTAACAATTGTCTATTAAATCCACCTGCAGTTGATCGCAATGTCCCGCGAAGGACATACCCCATGTGGTATTCTGTAACTTGCTTTCTGGCTTTCATAGACACTGATAAGTGACACGCATTGTTCTTCATCGAATGGAATGCTGCCTTTTCTGTGAATAAAAAAAAAATATCCTTTACAGGACTTAGCAGTCAACACCAGCATCTTTCAGCTGCTGTTGATGTCTTGGCAAGATTACACTCAGTAGTTTGTCATTGCTTTCTGAGCGACCGGCTCACATACCCCTGTATGTAACCAACGCGACGCGATCCGCTACCGAATCTCGCGCAGCTGCGTTACCCATGTGGTTATACGGGATTACGGAGAAAGTCGTTAACTCCTTCGCCAGTGAGACCGACTTCTGAGAGTATATTTAACGTTAAATCACAAACGTACCTCTCCACATACACGCATTTATTGGATTGAATTATCAATGCTACATACAATGATTTGGTCCCGAAGTTACCTAGTCATCACTGAAGTCACCTAGTCATCACTGAAGTCATTGATTGTTAAGCCATGGTTATACTACTTGTGTTACATATTGGCAGGCGCGCTAGTGAATTCGGTAGTGAAATGCGCTGGTAATGTCTTGAGTACAGTTGGACGCCGGTTCAACGTGGGATCGTTGCTTGCCAAGTGAGGGAAATGTGGCTATCTATTCTTAGTTACTCTCAGGCCTGCAAATTGTCCTGGCCCTACCTCATCACAGACGCATAACTGAGAACTTCTTCGGGACAACTTGTATTTGTCTGTTTATGTTGCAAATGACGTCCCCTGACTAGGCCCACACGTGTTTCGTGTGCCAGTAGTCGATAGTTTCTGAAAGTTAAAAAAAAAAAAATACGAGCTTGAGGAAGAGGGCCAATATCTGGAAGGAGTAATATAGATGAAAGTTCATAAAGGGCTATAAAACACAATTGGCTCCAACCAGCCATGCGTGAGAAGATAAAAGACTTAACATCAATTATGAGAAGGAAATTCGCTACCAGGGAGGAAAAGCAACCACACGGCAAAGAACGCATGTATATGTGTCAAGACATGAGTGCATTTTTAATCGATAACGATAGAGAAAAAAAATGACAGATTTGGTTTTTGTCCCGACACGCTTGGCTGATCACAGGGGGCAGATTCAAATTAAAGTTGACAAGAATGAATAATGAATTCCATTTTGAAAATTCGATTCAGCACTTGAACTGAGTGATCATCTGAGGGCAGTTTAATCAATCACATAATGCGAGTTGTACATCTCGATCGCCGCTTTCAGGCTTTTGAATAGAGGTGGTCGAGTGACAAGCGCTGCTATGTGGAGTTGAAACCGTGCTCGGTTGATATAATAAGTACAATATATTATCATTGAAAATATCAGTGTTGTTTTTAGAGGTTATGTTTTCGGTACCATCATTAGCATTGTTATCATCATAATCATTATCATCATCCTTATCATCAACATCATCAACAACAACATAGTCATTATCATAATCAACACCATCGTCATAATCATCATCGTCGTCGTTGTCGTCATGCGTCATACAGGTCAGAGTAAGTGATGTTGGTTCGCTATCTCACACGTTTTCACGTGATCCAACACATTCTTATTCAATTCATACACGTTATGACAGGTGTTTACATATTCTCATTCAATTCCAAACATTATCAAATGTTGTTTTCACGTTTTTTAATTAATCGCTCACGTTCTCACTCGTTGTTGTTACGTGTTTTCATGAAATTCCACGCTTTCTCACACGATTTAACACGCTCTCATTCAACCCCCAACCGTTCACACATGTTGTTTTCATATGTTCTAATTCACCCCCCTACGTTCTCACACATTTTCATTCAATCCCGCCTCGCACGCTCTCATTTAATCACACATGTTCACACACAATCTCACAGGTTCTCATTCAATCCTAGACGTTCTAACAAGATATAACACATTCGCATGCAATCCCACACATTCATTCACAAGATCTAACACGTTCTCATTCAATCCCACACGTTGTCACACGATTTTATACGTTCTCGTTCAACCCCACATCTTCACACACGATCTCCCACGTTCTCACTAAGTCTCACGCGATCTGACACATTTCCGTTCGAGGACTACATTCTATGCCGTAATATTACCGTCCGTTAAGTAAAAATGTAAACTGCAATTAATAACGGCCAACTACCCGACCCTTTTATGGCGTACAAAAAAGGTCTAATGATAGTGGAAGAATTCAACGAAACGATCAAAACAATGATTCAGGCAGCATTATTAATCAAAACATCAACTCGTGTGTCATACAGAGAACTTCGTCGATAAATTAAAAAAAAAAGATGACTCAACAAGAGATAACCATTCTTAAATAGTGTCAATAGTTGCGTGACGCCCAAAGACATTGAAACAACATGAAAAATACATACATTCATTCATTCATTCATCATCATCATCATCATCATCATCATCATCATCATCATCATCATCATCATCATCATCATCATCATCTTCTTCATCATCACCATCACCATCACCACCACCACCACCACCACCACCACCACCACCACCACCACCACCACCACCACCACCACCACCACCACCACCATCATCATCATCATCATCATCATCATCATCATCATCATCATCATCATCATCATCATCACCACCATCATCATCATCATCATCCAGTGCTAATGTCCAGAAATTTTCTTCAGAGAAGTTTGTTGAAATTCCTCTCTCTCATAATCCCCCATATATGTATAGATCATTGCCACTCGCGGGATAATCTCGTCAGTATCAAGCCGGCTGCCTGTACTATCCAAGATACTTTCTGGTACCCTTATTAGGCTAAATCGACCCCGGGAGCCCGTGTAAATTTTAAGCATCCTCTCCAATGCCAATGCGAATCTATAACCATCTGCCCGGAAGGCAAGCATCGTGATGTCTAGGCCACTGCGACTCTCAATAAATGAAAGTATTAAATATAATACACCTAATGTTAACCACATTCAAACGTAATGATAGTGTCAATCGATGCGGATGTCTTTAGGCTTTGATGAACTAATGGTAGAATACTCGTCTGTCGCGCGGGCGACTCATGTTCAATTCTCGGTTGATGCAAACTATTTGGTGAGCGAGCTAGCGAAGTTGATAGCGGACTGCGAGGTTAACGTCACCAGCACGGTCAGACGCTGGTTAGACACATGAGTTCGTCGGTTGTCAAATGAGGGAAAGATTGGCTGCCTATTCTCCTTGCTCTCAGGGAAATATGATGGTGCTATTGCAAGAAAATCCATAGTAGAAATCTGCTTCGGGACAATTGTGTTTGTTTGATTATGTTAAAACTTACGTATAGTCGGATACTGCTTTGGGACAATTGTTTTTATTTGGTTATGTTACAAATTACGTATAGCCGGATACTGCTTCGGGACAATTGCTTTTGTTTGGTTATGTTACAAATTACGTATAGCCGGATACTGCTTCGGGACAATTGTTTTTGTTTGGTTATGTTATAAATTACGTATAGCCGGATACTGCTTCGGGGCAATTGTTTTTGTTTGGTTATGTTATAAATTACGTATAGCCGGATACTGCTTCGGGACAATTGCTTTTGTTTGGTTATGTTACAAATTACGTATAGCCGGATACTGCTTCGGGACAATTGTTTTTGTTTGGTTATGTTATAAATTACGTATAGCCGGATACTGCTTCGGGACAATTGTTTTTGTTTGGTTATGTTATAAATTACGTATAGCCGGATGCTGCTTCGGGACAATTGTTTTTGTTTGGTTATGTTACAGATTACGTATAGCCGGATACTGCTTCGGGACAATTGTTTAAAAAATAGAAACTAACTCATGTTATAATTGGCTCAGTTTCTTTCTTTTATTGTTGTTAGTTGCTTTTGTTTTGTTTGTATTTTCCTCTGCGGTTTCTTATGATTTTCTATGTACAAGGATATTTTAAATTTCTTTTATAACCTTTTATTTTATAAACAGTTTGATGTCACGTTGTGTTTTCTAAAATTGTTAAACATAGCTGAAATAGTTTGCAGTTTCCCCCTGTAAATGCAAATGACATAGTCTATACTTGCTTTCATTAGTTAATATTGTTATTTGTTTCTATATGTTGCTTACGACTTGTTTTTCTACGTTTTTACTGAACAGCGTCAGCCAGACCTACTCCAGTAATTTACATCTGCTAAGGGAGTTTTAAGGCGCACAGAAGTACGCGGGAGCTTCTATTGTTCGCAATTAGCTGTTAAAAAACGCTAGAAGCACTGAGACATCGCCGAATTATTGTCTCAACAAAACGTTTATGAACATGTCACAACTCTGGAATTGAGGCTTGACACGTTCAGAAAATATATACCAGTAGTAGTTTTTCACACTGAACTGCGGGCTGTGACATTCTGAACTTGAACTTTGTCGGAAACATTGAAGTTCTAATTATGGCAAGGTCGAAATCATTAAACCGTAAGACATCTCTGCAACCCGTCATTTCAGATTAAAGGTTGTAGTTTCACTAAACGTTACCGCCTCTTTTAACCTGCATTTGGTTTGGGTGAGTGTTTGTGTGAAAGCAGAGATCTAAAACCTGTTTGTTATGTTGTGTTGAAGTAATATTCTAAGCCACTCAGCGGGGAACATAAGTCCACCACTGTATCATAAGTCCACCACTGTATAATCCATATTGGTTGGTCTGAAAATCTTGAATCAAGTCGTATGTATATGAAGAGTTTGCCTGTTGTTAGGATCATTATAACGGCATCGTATTACTTAATAACAATATCAACGTTTGTGCTTCGGCCAACGGTCAGTACTGGCATGATTACGGGACCGACTGAGAAAACCAGAGTGAATGGTGGTGAAGTGTTTTCGGGAGAGAGGGGAATGAAAGGGCGGAAATAGAACGAACGAACGAACGAACGAACGAACGAACGAACGAACGAACGAACAATATTTATTTTCAAGGGGTTAAGAATTTGGGCACGCAGGCCCGTCTGACATTCTGCCCTTCTTCTCTATATTCCTCTCATACATTCTTTCATTCAACATCACTTATGAATTAGAAATCACTACTTAGAATTTCGTCAAGATCAGTCGTGGCTTCTCACTCATGCACTTCACTAATCCTGCTTCAGATCTCACATTCTCGCATTAACTGTCGAACAACTATCGTTTTTAAGGGACGTAAAAGCCTTGCCTTTAATAAATTTCAAAGATGTTTAAAGAATGATAATGCTTCTATTGAATTACGTATTGAATTTGTATAAATGAGATATACTCATTTCAATTCACTCAGCACGCCATTAAAAATCACCCCTCGTGCCACGCTTGTCATGCTTGCCGTAGGTTGCCGACATTTGGTGTAAAGGATCACGTAGTCTCCGTGCGAAATGGTCAAGCCGTCTGCCTAGCTCTCCGAAGGTTGAGGGTTCGATTTCGGGCAACGTCATTTCGGTTCATGAGTACATTTTTATCGGAGATTACTGGGAGTCTTCGCGGGAGCTACGTTGTTCTTGCTTTGTGCGACGCTTTCTGCAGGCCGCCCGTGCGGAAAGAGACCGAGCCCTATGGGATTAAAACTAGGTGCAATGGAGTCGATCCTCTCGACCTTTAAGACTATTTTTAAGATCACGTTAATTTCAAAGGGATACCCTCTTAAATGCCCCAGTTCTCCTCACATTGTACTGGAGAGGATCAAAATGTGTGTACCAGAATCAAACATGTAATACACATTATTATGTGAACTAGTTAGTTGCATGAACTTTACAGGATGTCACAATCAACCCCATCTTTTATAGGCTATTTGTGATGTACCTGACAATTTTAGTTCTTTAGTTTGCTATTGTTTTCTGGGCGTCTCTTACAATGGAAATCAACGCAAAGTGGTCTGTTTCCAAATGGCCCGCCACTGACTTCGACACCTAGACTCGATATGACGGGGAATCGTGCAACTCCGCGACTCACTACCCCCAACAGCCATAGATTCCGAATCTTTTGTAGGCCAGTTTTCATTAAAAAAAAAAAAATTAGCATTGGCAGCTACTTCTTTGCTTCGCTCTTATCTGTTTTCAACTGCCGAAGGATTTTTAGCGCAGGGAACAGTGGTCCTACGCGATTGTTCATGTCCTCCCCATACTAGTCATTTCAGTTTCTAATTCTCTTCTCCGTGAGTTTTTAGGTCTTCCTCCTTTCTCATTCCCTGGATTCCAGACAAATGATTTTCTAGCTATACTGTTCTCAGGTTTTCTCAGTGTATGTCATATCCAGCCCCGCCTTCTTTTCTTCACCTTTTGGTAAATTGATATTTGTCTTTTTCTTTCCATGTGCTCCACGCGATTTGCATTTCATACATAACCACACCAAGAATTGTACAAGGTGTGCTCAAGTTATAAGCGGTAGACGCACATCTAAACCGCTGAACGTTGGCTATAACTAGGGTATTTATCTATTATTTCCTTCATTTGCCAGGCTCAGTGGCGAAGGAGTTACGGTTACAGTTTGTAATCCCACATACTGCGGTCGAAACACAGCTGCGCGCGATTTAGCAGCAGACCTCCGTGCGTTGGGTGTTTTATAACACGGTATAGGTGCCGGTAGTTTCAGAAAGCAATGGCAAACTACTGGATGTAAACTTGCCAAGAGATCACAAACAGCCAAAAAAAAAAAAAAAATTGCTGCGGTTGACTGGTTGTATTGAACGATTGTAAATGTATATGTCAGTTATCGATAAGTGTGATCCTTATGCTGTTTTACAAGCTTCTATGAATGTTAGGTTCTAATAACTATTCTGCTCTGTAACTACAGATTCGGGCAGACTTTCACTGCTACTTCAATGAGGACTCATTCTCATTTTCCCGTATTTAGAACATTACTATGGTTTTGTTATTCTGCATACACAAGTAGGAATTGCTTCTATGCATACTTTCATATTCCCATGCATAATGTTTTTTTTATATGCTTGAGATACTAAATGTCTTAAGGTAACTCACCAGAATGTATGTGTTGTGCTTTGTAAGTCGCATTCTCCATAATATTGCCCGTGTTTCACATGTAAAAGGTTACCCCAGGGTGAATGTTATGTGATACTATCACTGTTGTACTTGGAGCAGAGGTGTAGTGGTGTAGACATTACCCACAATGTGTAACCTGTACATGGTGCGCTTAGCCATCTTAAGTGTGTGGTGAACGATTGTTCATCATAACTCACTGAGGCCTGTCACAGAGACTGATCGCCGCCAACGATCAGACACATTTATAATAACACCACTGACCAATTGATCTGCTGAAACAATTTTTGATGGAGCGCCTGCAAAAAAACTCGACAGGGTGAAAAAGATAAAGTGCAAGAAGAGAGTAAACGCAGTAAAGCTAGAAGAGAGACATTGCCAGACATCCTACTGTGTGTAAATGTGTGTGGTAGTTATATAAGATATAGGATTGTGTATGGGTAGGCCTGAGAACTACATATTCTTGATAATATATTCCTAAGCTCTCAACTGGAGTGCCAGGTAGATCCTCTTCACTGACAACGAGGATAGAGACCAGGTGGAGTCAGGACTGAATACCGACTAGCTAATCCTAGTGGATCTTATTGGATCTCAGTGGAATCCTATCGGAGTCGATAGAGGCTGTTCTCACTTGCATGAAAATCCTGGCTTCCCGATGTCATGCAACAACCAAATCTGTTATGTGTTGTACTTTTGTATGTTGATTTAAATTAACTATTACCCAATATCATTCCTACAACCCGCCATCATGTTGTTTTAAGTTTTCATTTTGATACAGCATAAATTTGATTGTAGTTTGTTTGAACTCATAGTTATCTATCATTTTCCAAGTGTGTACACATGTGGGTGTTACCTTGGTGGGGGATTTGGTGTAACCAAGAGGGTATTGTCATAGGGAAAATGTGCCCTGCCTAGTAGTCCAGTAGTAGACAAATCTTGGCATCTAACCTCCTGCTTCCCACTCCTTGGGGTTACCACGACCAACTGATTTCACATTTTAAACGAGCCAAGGGCTTAATCTTTATTTCAGCCATATAGATTTTGTCCCGAGTTTTTCTCTGGGATCTGGAGTGTAAGGGATTTGATCCGGCACCCAGGTTTAAAACCCAGTATGAGAAACAGTGACTACTGAGATATTGGACGGCAAGTCTGAAATCAATTTAGTCGTCTGACGAATTGCTTGCCTGTCAGATGTCAAAAATTGTCACTTGATAACAAATTGGGTGTTCGCCCGGCAGCTTTTCGGAAAGTAATTCACCCACTTCTAGCAACAACAACAACAACAACAACACCAACAACAACAACAACAACAACTACTACTACTACTACTACTACTACTACTACTACTACTACTACTACTACTACTACTACTACTACTACTACTACTACTACTACTACTACTACTACTACTACTACTACTACTACCACCAATACTGCTGCTGCTGCAACTACTACTCCTCCTACTAATACTACTACTGTTATAATAATAATTATTATCCATGACGTACCCAAGAACAATTATTAATACTAATTAAATTAGCCCCAGGTGCTAATATGTGACGCACCATGTCTCCGGAACTCGCAATCACCACAGTTTGACATTACCGAATAATCTATGCCCAAAAACAATACCTCAAAAATATGAGAACATTGTTGTTATATGTAAATGCAATCAGAAACATGGCTTTGGCATTAGTCGATGCATGAAATGTGAATTTAGTTGTATTCGAAACTGTTTTTAAGCGAGCTGTAAATCAGGAGAGAAAGCGCGCAGTGACATTTTGCAGATTTACACACAACCGTTCGGAATAATGACGGGGAGAGTAATACTCGCTTTCTACATTTACGATATTTGGAGTGAAAGTGAGGAGGTTAATAGGAATATACAAATTGGTTAAAAGACGGTAGAGTAACAATAGGCACTGGGAAACGATATGCAGATAGAAATAGTGAACATAGCTGATAATATATAACATGTCATGTTTAATTAACAGATAGGCAACAGAGTTTGAAACAGATTAGGGAATCAAACAGGAATATAGACAATTACAAGTACATATTGTTTCATCTCTCTCTCTCTCTCTCTCTCTCTCTCTCTCTCTCTCTCTCTCTCTCTCTCTCTTTTCTCTCTCTTTCTCTCTCTCTTTCTCTCTCTCTCACTTCTTTGTTCTCTCACAGCATGTGTGTGTGTTTGTGTGTGTGTGTACGCGCGCGCGTGTGTGTGTGTGTGAGTGTATTTGTGGTTTTCCCCGCTACAACGTGCCCGATTACAGGATTATTTCTCATTGAACATAAAGTTCTTTCGTTCTTTCGTTTGCTCTCTCTCTCTCTCTCTCTCTCTCTCTCTCTCTCTCTCTCTCTCTCTCTCTCTCTCTCTCTCTCTCTCTCTCTCTCTCGGTGTCTTTCTGCCTCTCCATCTATCTGATTGTAAGACATGCCTATGTCTTCGATTACCTAATTATTTACTTTGTTGTCTTATTGAACATACAGTTCTATCTTTCGTGCGTTTGATCTCTTCCTCCCCCACCCACCCTCTGATTGTAAGACAGACCAGCGTGTTCGATTACCCAATTATTTACTTTGCTCTCATAGTGAACAAACAGTTCTATAGTTCGTTCGTTTGTATTCTCTCTCGCCTTCTCTCTCTCTCTCTCTCTCTCTCTCTCTCTCTCTCTCTCTCTCTCTCTCTCTCTCTCTCTCCCCTTCGTTCTTTCACAGCACTTGTGTGTATGTGCGTGCGCGTGCGTGTGTGTGTATGTGTGTGTATTTGTGGTTCACCCGCTACAACGGGCTCTATTACCGGATTATTTCTCATTGAACACAAAGTTATTTATTTCGTTCGTTTGTATTCTCTCTCTCTCTCTCTCTCTCTCTCTCTCTCTCTCTCTCTCTCTCTCTCTCTCTCTCTCTCTCTCTCTCTCTCTCTCTCTCTCTCTCTCTCGCAAAGAGTCGCAAATCAAAAATTAGAGACAGGTATTGCTGTATACATTTCTAATTCTCGCAACTGTTCTCGTAGAAGTGATCTCGAGATAGAAGAGATAGAATGTGTTTGGTTAGAGGTGAAGCCAGTCAGCCAGCAAACGTTTCTCATTGGCTACCTATATCGGAATCATTGTGCTGGGTATAGTTTGTATGACTGTTTCACTATAATGATGGATAGGGTGTTTATAGCAGGTAGAGAAGTCTATGATATTATGTGACTTTAACATAGATATTACTAAATCCAACCAGGCATGGGAAGATATAATTATATCTTACAATTTCAAACAACTAATATATCGTCCCACAAGAGTTACAGACACCTCCTCAACTATAATTGATCATATATATGTTACTTGTCCAGTTAATATTACCGAATGTTCTGTTCCTGTCAGTGCAGTTAGTGACCATTGCCCAATATGTTGTACATGGTCGACAATTGGGTTCAAAACTCCTAAAAATAAACATTTAAGCATCAAATTTAGAAACTTTAAAGCTCTCAACCAAAATTTATTTTTAGATGACTTAAAAAATGCAGCCCTTGAACATGTTTACCAACTTCCTGATCCGGATGATGCACTAGCTTACTGGACAAAGACAGTCTACAATGTATTTGATAAACATGTGCCAGCCAAAGAAGTTCGAGTCAAGAATCAACATAAGTCCCAGTGGGTCACTAGCGAAGTTCTCGATATCATGAGAGAACGAGATACAGCACACAAAAATACAGATTTTATCAATTACCGCAGACTAAGAAATAAAGTTAAATATGAAATTCGTAGGATAAAGAAAGATCATGTCAAAAATTTTGATTGTAGATAAATCAAATAACACAAATATATGGAAGGCTATTAAATTGCTAACCAACAAGAAACACGCCTCAGAGTCAGCAATACCAAACTCTATAACATGCGAGGATTTCAGTTACTTCTTTCAATCAGAAATAGAGAATCTAAAGTCCTCAATACCAGATGTGATTTGTGATTGTGATTTGTGATATGTAATTTAAGTTCACTGTCATCATTCTGTGAAAGGGAAGTGCTCTAGAAAGATTCCCCCTGAGATTCCCTTGATGTCTGTTGCAGAAGTATATAAATATCTCTCGAATCTCAAAGCAACAAATTCAGAAGGCCTAGATGGTATCAGTAATAGAATTCTTCGGTGTGCTGCACCAATTATTAGTGAGGCCTTAACGTTCATATATAACCAGTGCCTGTCCAAAAACTACTTTCCATCTGCCTTTAAAGTTGCTAAAGTGTATCCTCTACTTAAAAATGGCTCAACTGATATTAGCGTCTTGGGTAATTATAGACCTATTTCCTTACTATCGTCGCTATCAAAGCCATTAGAAAAACACATGCATAAAATAACACTACATCATTTAATTAACAACGATCTAATAATTGACAGTCAATCTGGGTTTCGACCTAAATATTCTTGCCATAGTGCCCTTACAAAAATGACCGATAACTGGCATCTTTATATCAACAATGGCAACATTTGTGGAGCCGTATTTGTAGACTTTAAAAACGCCTTTGATATGGTAGATCATGATATTTTAATTAGAAAATTAAAACAAATGAAGACTAGCACCAATATAGTTAACCTAATTACGTCATTTTTATCTGACAGACACCAAGTAGTGTCCTTCAATAACTGTCTATCAAGACCCACACAACTTACTTTTGGTGTGCCTCAGGGCTCAATACTAGGTCCGCTGCTTTTTGCAGTGTATATTAACGATCTTCCTTTATACCTCAATACTTCGTGTGACCTATTTGCGGACGACTGCACTATTTACACTAGTCAAGAGAGCCTTTGTGACTTAGAGAGCTTTTTACAAAACGAACTTGACAACCTTAGTAGATAGAGCAATGAAAACCGCATGTTAATTAACATCGACAAAACCAAATCCATGCTAATAACGACCAGACAAAAACTACAGACCCTAGCCATAACTGGGACACCGCTCGAGCTCCACGTGGACACGTTACCTATAATTAATGTAAATGAACATAAAACATTAGGTCTTTTAATTGACAGAGATTTAAACTGGAGCTCTCATGTTCACGTCCTTACCAAGAGAATAGCACAAAAAGTTTACCAACTTGCTAAAATTCAGCACTTTTTGGATGAAAGTACACGAAAAATATTCTATGCATCCTATATCCAATCACCTCTCGATTATTGTTCCACAGTCTGGGATGGTTGCCCTAAATCTAATATGAAACGATTGTGTTCGCTTCAAAACCGAGCTATACGTCTAGTTTAATAGAAGTTTAATAGAAGGGCAGAATGTTAGACGGGCCTGCGTGCCCAATTCTTAACCCTTTGAAAATAAAGTTTGTTCGTTCGTTCGTTTTGTTCGTTCGTTTCTAGCATAAAGCAAGTTGAAAGTAATAAATTAGTACAGCCATCTAAGACTTCTACCACTTCGAAAGCGTTTCCTTTTTAACAAAGCCAAATTATTGATTAAAATTATATCTGAAAATACCCCAGAGTATCTTCTACCGTTAATTCAATCTAATGCAATGAACAGTAAGCGCTTAAATTTATGACAGCTTCCTAAGACTAGATTGGACTTATACAAAACTTGTTTCGCATATTCTGGTGCTCACTTGTGGAATAGCCTTCCACCAGATCTGAAAACAACAATGAGTCCCTACACATTCAACCGAAAACTCTTTCAATACTTACTTCATACCGACTATATGCCTCCATAAGTCACCTACTGGTATCATTTTTCCACTATCATTCTTCACTGTATGTGTGTGAGCGAGACAGTGGGTGAGAGAGTGAGTGAGAAAGAGTGTGAGTGGAAGAATTAGAATGAGTGAGAGTGAGAGAGTGTGCATGCGCGTGTGCCTGAGTGAGTGTAAAAGTGAGTGAGTGTGTGTGGACATATGTGTGAGAGATTTAGTTAGAGAATGAGTGAATCTGAGAGAGTGGGTGTGCTGTGTGTCTGCCTGTCTGTGTGATAGAGTCTGAAAGTTAGTGAGTGAGTGTGAGTTAGAGAGTCAGCGAGTAAGTGAGTGAGTAAGGGAGCGTGAGTGAGTGAGAGAGAATTTGTGGGTATGCGTGTATGTGCGTGAATGAGTGAGTGTGAGAGCGAGTGAGTGTGTAAAAGAGAGAGCGTGGGTGAATGAGAGAGTGCATGAGAAAGTGTAGATGTATGTGTGTGCATGTCTGTATGTGTGTATGGGTGTATATGTGTGTGTACATGTGTGTATCTGCGTGTGCCTCTGTGTGTATGTCTGTACGTGTGTTAAGGTGTGCGTTCATGTGTTTATATGCGTTTATATGCATGTGCGTGTGTATATGTGTGTATGGATGAGTGCGTGTGTGCTCGTGTATATATTGTATATCTTTGTGTGTGTAAGTGTGCATGCATGCAGTGTATGCGAGGGAGTGTATATTCGGGTGTTATGTGAGTACGTGTGCGTAAGTATGTGGATGTGTGTAGGTATGTGTATGTGCGTGGGTATATGTGTGTATTTGCGTATGTATGTTCTGTGTGGGTGTGTGTATGTACATGTGTGTGAGAGAAGAGAGAGAGAGAGAGAGAGAGAGAGAGAGAGAGAGAGAGAGAGAGAGAGAGAGAGAGAGAGAGAGAGAGTTGAGCGCACGCATGTCATCTAACATGCTGTTCCATATGTTTTGTGTATTCTCATTTTCATATTATCATTTTGGTGCACTTGATTATAACATGCATAAAATGAATTCTTGTAAATTACTGTAGAGTAAGTGGGAGAGTTAGTGAGTGTGAGTGAGAGAGAGGGAGAGAGTGAATGAGTGTGAGATTGTGTGTATGTAAAGAGAGAGAGAGAGAGAGAGAGAGAGAGAGAGAGAGAGAGAGAGAGAGAGAGAGAGAGAGAGTTGAGCCCACGCATGTAATGTAACATGCTATTCCATATTGTTTATGTATTCTCATCTTTCATATTAGGAGGTATCATTTTGTATGCCACTTGATTGTCCTGTAATATGCCATTCCATTTTTTTTATAAATTCTCATCTTATCATTTTGTATGCCACTTGATTTTATCATGTATAATATAACATTACTGTGATGTCAGTGAGAGAGTTAGTGAGTGAGAGAGAGAGAGAGAGAGAGAGAGAGAGAGTGAGAGAGCAAGAGAGAGAGCAAGAGAGAGAGAGAGGGAGAGAGAGAAAAAAGAGAGAGAGAGTTGAATTGCATAACAAATTTTTACGCTACATAATGTATATGTACAATTGAGAGCAAGAGAGAGAGAGAGAGAGAGAGAGAGAGAGAGAGAGAGAGAGAGAGAGAGAGAGAGAGAGAGAGAGAGAGAGAGAGGGAGAGAGGGAGAGAAAGAAAAAAGAGAGAGTTGAATTGCATCACTAATTGTTACGCTACATAATGTATATGTACAATTTTTTCTCCACTTCTTGCAATTGAGAGAATTCTCACGACAATCGTCAGTGTCTCAACTGTGTGTAAAGTGTGGGAGTTTGTTCTTATTAGTTTCAGTGATCATGTGAGGCATCATGTATGTGTCTAGATGTGAGGATGTGTGTATGGGTGTGTATGTGAGGGATATGTGTGTGGGGGGGATGTGTATGGGTTAATGGGTGATGTATGGATGTGTGAAGGGATGTGTAGTCGGTGGTGGATGTATGTGTGTGTGAGGGATATGTGTGTGTGTGTGTGGGGGGGGGGGGTATTTGAGAGGATAGTTGGAAGTATGTGGGCGTTGGTGGGTTGGGAGGGGGTGTGGAGTAGGGAATGTGTGTTTGGGTGGGTGAATGGGTGTGTAGGAGATTGTGTGGGTTGGGGGATGGGTGTGAGGGGTGTCTGTGAATGGGATATGTATGTGTGTGTGGGAGTGTGTGAGTGTGGATTGGGTAAATGTCAGTGGTTGGAGGATGTATGTGTGGGTGGTGAGGATGTTTGTAGGTGGAGGATGTGTGAGTGGGTGGGGAGATGTATTGGGAATGTATGTGGGCGATGTGTGTGTGTGTGGGGGGATATGTTTATGGGTGGAGTTTTGTGTGGAAGGGGAGATGTGTGAGAGGTGGGGGAGGTGTGGGATGTGCAGGTGATTGAAGGATGTATGCGAGGATGGGGGATGTGTGTTTGGCTATGTGGTTGGGGTGTGTGGTTGGGGTGTGTGGTTGGGGTGTGTGTGGGTGGGAGGGTAGATGAGAGATGCATGTGTTGATGGGCGCGTGGGTGACGTGTGGGTGTGAGTGGTTGATGGATGAGTACGTGAGTGGGTGGATGTGTGTGAGAGATGAGTGTATGGGTGGGGGAGGTGTGTAGTTGTGAGAAGATGTGTGTGAGCGGCGGATATGTGTGGGTGGGGTATATGTGGGTGGCTGGATGTGTGTGGGTGGGAGGTGTGTGTTTTTGGATGTTTATGGGTGGGGGATATGTGTGAGCAGGTGGGGAGATGTGTTTATGGGTGAAGATGTGTGTATAGGTGGGGATGTGTAGTTGAGAGGTGGCGAATATTGGGTGGGTGAGTGGGTGTAGGTTGGCTGATGTATGTGTGGGTGGGTGGGGAAAATTGTGAGAGTGCGGGATATGTGTGTGGATAGGTTTGGGATGTGTGGGTTGGCGGGGGTATGTGTGTGTGGTTTCTTCGTCTTCTTCTTCTTCTTCTTCTTCTTCTTCTTCTTCTTCTTCTTCTTCTTCTTCTTCTTCTTCTTCTTCTTCTTCTTCTTCTTCTTCTTCTTCTTCTTTTTCTTCTTCTTCTTCTTGGTGTGTGAGGATGTGTGTGTGGGTGGGGAAATGTGTGTCGGTGGGGGATCAGTGGTGGGTGGCGGCATAGTATGTTTGCCTGGTTCTGTGTGAGTGCTTGGAGGTATGTGTGGGTGTGTGGGGGAGGTTTGGTGGGTGGGGGATGTGTTGGTGGCTGCGGGATATGAGGGTGGATGGGGGATGTGTCTCACAACATTGCAATATGCACTGTTTATGTTTACAACTTTCATTTGATAATGTTTATTTTTGTTTTCTCATGTTAATGTATCATACGTAATATGCATTGTTACAAAAATCCATTTGACAATGTTTTTTCCCCTTATATTAATGTAACATGCACATTTGATGAATGAAAGATGAGTGATTGAAAGGGCCGAATGTAAGACGGGCCTGCGTGCCCAATTTGTTACCCTTTTAAAATAAAGTTTGTTCGTTCGTTCGTTCTCTCTCTCTCTCTCTCTCTCTCCTCTCTCTCTCTCTCTCTCTCTCTCTCTCCTCTCTCTCTCTCTCTCTCTCCCTCTCTCTCTCCCTCTCTCTCCCTCTCTCTCTCCTTCTCTCTCTCTCTCCCCCTGTCTCTCCTCTCCCTCTCTCTCTCCCTCTGTCTCTCCTCTCCCTCTCTCTCCCTCTCTCTCTCCCTCTGTCTCTCCTCTCCTCTCCCCTCTCTCTCTCTCTCCCTCTCCTCGCCCTCTCTCTCCCTCTCTCTCTCTCCCTCTGTCTCTCCTCTCCCTCTCTCTCTCTCTCTCTCTCTCCCTCTGTCTCTCCTCTCCCTCTCTCTCTCTCTCTCTCTCTCTCTCCCTCTGCTCTCCTCTCTCTCCCTCTCATCTCTCTCTCTCCCTCTGTCTCTCCCCCTCTCTGATTGTTCATGCCCAGTTGTTCCATTAACTTTTACTTTGTTTTCTCTTTTCTAATGTTCTTCTTCTTCGTTTCATCTCTCTCTCCCCTCTCTTCCCTCCTCTCTTCTCTCCTGTCTCTCCTTCGTTCTCTTCCAGTGTGTGTGTGTATGTGTGTGCGTGTGTGTGTTTGTACTTGTGTCTATGTGTGTTGTGTGTGTGGTTGTGTGCATGTGGTGTGTTGTGTGTGTGTGTGTGTCTATGTGCTGGTGTCGTTCTGTCTACTTGTGTCTCTTGTCGTTCTTTCGTGTGTGGGTGTAGTGTGTGGTGTGTGTGTGTGTTACTGTAACTATGTGTGTGTCTGTGCTATGTGTGTGTGTGTGTGTCGTGTGTGTGTGTGTGTCTATGTGTGTGGTGTTCACCTGCCCCTAACTAGTGTTTATGTCAAGACCCTATTCGTACAGTGAACTCCCTGTACCCGTATTCAGTTGCTAGATGCACGTACACACTATGTCTTCTTGCTATATTTTATTGTTTCTATCTGCAACACACCCGGTCTCCCTGACGAAGGTGTTATGGACGTTGCTCGTAATCCCGTATACTCACGTACGAAAAACACCTGCGCGAGATTCGGCAACGGACCACGTCGCGCTGGTTACTTACGGAGGTATATGAGCCGGAGCGTTCAGAAAGCAATGGCAAACTACTGACCGTAAAACTTGCCAAAACATCAACAGCAGCTGAAAAATGCCGATGTCGACTGCAACGTCCTGTAAAGGAAAAAACATCTGCAATACACCGGCTCCATAGCGAAGGTGTTACGGACGCAGTTCATAGAACACATCCATGCGTTCGAAACCATCAGCGGATGATTTGGCAGCAGACCACCGTACGTTGGTTTTTTATGAAATGGTATGGGTGCCGGTCGTTCCGAAAGTAATGGCAAACTACTGAACGTTACCTTGCCAAGAGATAACTCATTTCATCTCATCTCATCATGTTCCTCTTGTACCTTGCGGTGTCGAAGTGAAGTGTAAACATCGTGAGAGTGCCCGATTATGGGCTTTATATATCGATATTCCCATGGACTCTGCTATTCCCTCCGTCCAACGTTTTACGTGGTCGGCATCTTCCTCTGTTTCCATCTGGTCTGTACATCATTGCTTGTTGTGGTATGCTGTTGACTGGTAACCTACTTGCATGGCCAAACCATTTGACTTGCTGCTTTCTAATAAAATCTAGTGCTGCTATAACCCCCACATTAGTCCTGATTTCTTCATTTCTGATCTTATCTCTTCTTGATACGTTGAGTATTCTTCTCAGGAATCTCATTTCTGTTGTTGTGATTTTTCTTTCCTCTTTTTCTGTCATTGTCCAGGTTTGACATTGGTAGCATAGAGTTGGTAGGAAGATTGTGTTGTAAAGTGCTTTCTTAGTAGTTATTGATACATGTTTGTTCTTTAGTATTGGTGCCATTTGTCCAATGAGTTGGTTTGCCTTATTGCACCTGTTTTCGATCTCGTCTTGTGATCTGCCATTTGATGATATTATACTTTCTAGGTACTTGAAACTCGTTACTTGTTTCAACGGATGTTCGTTTAGGGGAATTGTTGTTGGTTTTTTCTTCTTTAGTTATAGTCATTACCTCTGTTTTGCTTGTGCTAATTTTCATGTTATGTTCCCTACACATTTCTTTTAGACTATTCATGTGGTCTTATAATTCAGCTTCTGATTTTGCTATTAGTGCTTGGTCGTCCACAAACAGGAGTTCTCTAATGGTGAGATTTGCAGATAGTTCTTCTTCTGTGTTCTCGTCATGCGGTATTTTGAGGTCTCTGTTTGGCTGGTTTCTTTACATATTTTGTCTTTATATATATATTATGATCAGGTAATCAGGAGTGGGCAAGACACACTCGCTCTACAGATCCACCAGCTAATAGAGCTATGCTGGCGAGAAGGACAAGTCCCACAGGATTTCAAAGATTCAAACATCATAACGCTGTACAAGAACAAGGGAGATCGGAGCGACTGTAACAACTATAGGGGTATCTCACTTCTGTGTATTGTTGGGAAAGTATTTGCCAGAATTGTCCTGCACAGACTTCAAGTCCTGGGAGATCAAGTCTACCCCGAATCACAGTGCGGCTTCCGTCAGAACCGGTCTACAATTGATATGATATTCTCATTGCGACAGATGCAAGAAAAATGCCGGGAACAAAATCAGCCACTGTTTATTGCCTTCATCGACCTCACAAAGGCATTCGATTTGGTCAGTCGTGAGGGTCTGTTCAAGGCACTAAAGAAGATTGGCTGCCCACCAACTCTTCTGTCCATTGTGGAATCGTTCTACACAGGCATGAAGGGTATAATCAAGTTTGATGGCTCAACTTCAGAAGAGTTTGAAATCAAGAGTGGAGTTAAGCAAGGTTGTGTACTAGCCCCCACCCTCTTTGGGATATACTTTTCACTTCTGCTGAATATGCCTTTCGTGATCAGGATGACGGTATATACATTCACTCACGCTCAGATGGTGGCCTCTATAATGCTCAGAGATTGAAGGCCAAGACCAAAATTAGCAGGGTACTTATCAGAGAGTTGCTTTTTGCGGATGATGCTGCGATTACGACCCACTCTGAGGAAGAATTACAACATCTACTATCATCATTCTCCAATGCTTGTTCTGAATTTGGTTTAACAATTAACAAAAAGAAGACACAGATTATGTCACAAGGTGCACATGATGTACCATCAATCTTTATTGACGACGCCGAACTGGAGATAGTAGACCATTTTACATATCTAGGATCAGAGGTAAATAGCAAATTATCCCTCGATCAGGAAATCAACATCAGGATTGGCAAGGCAGCAACAACAATGAACATGTTAGCAAAAAGAGTCTGGGAGAACAGGAAGCTTACTGCCAAAACAAAAGTCCTCGTCTACCAAGCCTGTGTCCTTAGTACTCTTCTTTATGACAGTGAAACCTGGACAACTTACTCACGCCAAGAGAAACGTTTAAACAGCTTTCATATGCGGTGTCTGCGAAGAATACTTGGTATTAAGTGGCAAGACAAAATCACAAATACTGAAGTATTGGAAAGATCAGGTTGTGTGACGGTGTATTCCATGCTCAGTCTTCGTAGACTTAGATGGATAGGACACGTTAGGAGGATGGATGATGGTAGAATACCAAAGGACATCTTTTTTGGTGAATTACAGATGGGTAGGAGATCTCAAGGTCGGCCTCTACTACGATACAAAGATGTGTGTAAGCGGGACATGATTGATAAAGGCATTGATAATGCACAATGGGAACACGTCGCCGCTGAACGTAGTTGCATGGAGGGCAACTATCAGAATAAAGCACACACAAAGCGTGAGCGACGTAAGATGGTGCAAAATGGTGGAAATGACCATGTTTTCACATGCACCTACTGTGGGCAAACATTTGCAGCAAGAATTGCCCTTACCAGCCACACTCGCCACCGCCATGGATCGTAGTTATTAAGCCTTTTTGAAGCACAATGTACCAAACTATCGTCTGTCAAGACGGAAAGGTGCCAATGTATGTATATATTATGAACAACAGAGGGGACAGGACACAACCTTGTCGTACTTCAGATCTTATGGTGAAGGGTTCTGAGTGTCCTCCAGTTGCTCTCACTATGCATTCACTGTTGTTGTATAAGCTTCTACATAGATAAATTAGATGTGTACTCACTCCATATTGTTTAAGGATTTCCCACAGCTTGTTTCTATCTACTCTATCAAATGCTTTTTCTTTGTCGACAAAGGCTAATTAGAGTGTTTCATTGAATTCGATTGATTTTTCTATAAATTGTCTAAGAGCAAAAATGGCGTCTCTGCATCCTTTGTTTTTCCTAAATCCAAGTTGTGTTTCGCTTAGCTGGGGTTCTATAGTAGGTCGTAATCTCTTCTCAAGAATTTTGCAAAATATTTTCCCAGTATGACTCAACAGTGAAATGCCGCTGTATTGTGTGCAATCTCTTTTGCTGCCTTTGCTTTTCCAAATAGGGATAATTATGGTGTTTCCCCAGTCTCGTGGTGTCTGTTGTTCTACCCAAACATGGTTGAATAGTCTATGTAGCCATGCTGTTCCTACTTCTCTTGCTGCTTGTATTAGTTCATTTGTTATTTCATCTTGTCCCGGTGATTTGTTCAATGAGGCTAATCTGATGGCTTCTATAATTTCTTCTTTTAGTATGTCTGGTTCTAGTTCTTCGGTGGCATCTGTGTAGGTTTCTCGAATTCCTGTGGCATGTGATGGGATGTTGAGAAGTTGTTTGAAATACTGCTTCCATCTTATTAGGATTTGGTGTTGTTCACTTATTGGTTCTCCATTTTCGCTGTTAATTGTTTCAGTTGGGTCAAAGTGTTCTCCTCTGGTTCGCATTGCACTTATCTTTTTGTAGAAGTGTCTAGTTGCCTCCTTGTAGTTGTTATTTAGGGTTTCTCCATACTCTTCCGAGTCTTTTTGTTTTTCTCTCTTTACTATTCGATTCACATGTCTTCTCGCTATTCTTCTTCTTCTTCTTCTTCTTCTTCTTCTTCTTCTTCTTCTTCTTCTTCTTCTTCTTCTTCTTCTTCTTCTTCTTCTTCTTCTTCTTCTTCTTCTTCTTCTTCTTCTTCTTCTTCTTCTTCTTCTTCTTCTTCTTCTGCGTTCATCCGGAGTTTTTTTTTCCGGATGTGATTGCGTTGTGCCTGTTTACAGCAGAGCTGCGTTCTTGCGCCGTTAGGCCGACACATCCGACTTCTGCGGGCATTTGTTGACCGGGTTAACCTTCCCGGGGGTTTCTTAGGACGTTTGACTCTCACTGTTGTGGTGTTATCCCCCATCCCAGCTGGCCCATATAGAACAGCCAAAGATCCTGGTGAGCCCTCAATGGAAGGCAGGGGCAGACCATGGGCATTCCCCGCCATCCAAGGAGGCTTCCATACTTGCAGAGCCGATACATAGCGCTCTGGTACTGGGCTCACCCAAGGAATCGTCACGTCCTGCACATGGCTGCTTAGCCTCACTTCCGTGTATTGGGCCTTCCGTTCACCATAGGCTGTTCTTCCGGAAACCAGAAGTATGCAGTCTGCAGATGACATCCACACAGTGAGCTTTCGATTCGGACTTTCCGTGTAATGGATTTGCTATCCAAGCAATATTCCATTTCATGCCACTAGGACACTTTTCCACCTTTTATGAAGTCCACACAGTGAGCTTTTGATTCAGACTTTCCACGCAATGGATTTGCTATCCAAGCAATATTCCATTTCATGCCACTAGGACACTTTTCCACCATCTAATGAAGCCCACACAATGGGCTTTTGATTCGGACTTTCCACGTAATGGATTTGCTATCCAAGCAATATTCCATTTCGTGCCACTAGGACACTTTTCCACCTTTTATGAAGCCCACACAGCGAGCTTTCAATTTGGACTTTCCACATAATGGATTTTCTATCCAAGCAATATTCCATTTCATGCCTCTGGGTCGCTTTTGTAACCGACAAAACCTGTGGTATGAAGTGTGGCAGTCTGAATACTTCTTCATGCACCTTTAAATGTCAACCTGTATGTAGTTAAAGTAAGCTGCGGTCAACTTGAGCTTGTTGATATCTCCATAGAGCTTGTCCTCAAATGAAGCAGGTGTGGGCCAAAATATCTTTCTCTGTTCTGCATACGTTGGGCAATCCTGCAGCAAATGTTTTGCTGTCATTTTTCCAGTTCTACAATTACATTCATCGGTATCTCCTATCTTTAGTTTATTGAACAAGTGGTGTTTCAGCCTGTTATGTCCTGTGCGGAGTCTGAAGATTGCTACTTGTTCTCTTCGGTAGAGTTTGTAATATGCATCATCCTTCTGATGGCCTGGATGCTCTGATTCCCATTTGGTTCTATAAGTGCTTTTTATCACCCTTTTTGCCTCATTATAGGTTATGTCTATGTCAGGCTGTGGTAGTCGTCCACCCTCTTTTGCTAGTCTGTCAGCCTCTTCGTTTCCAGGTATACTGCAATGTGATGGGATCCACTGTATTACAACTTTTTTGGATTTCTGGCATAGACCATGGAGTGCTGCTCTTAGGTCAGCTAGTTCTGTGCTGTTATTGCTCTTCAGTATTGAGACAGCTGACTTTGCATCTGTGAAGATAGCTATTTGCTTCTCTTTATTTTCCTCCATCAGGAGCATTTCTGCTGCAGTTTTCAGAGCCTCTACCTCCGCTTTGAAGTTACTTGAAAATTGTCCAGTTGCCACTGAATGTGTTTTTTTCACTCCATTTTTTAAATTTAGGAGAATTCCTCCTCCTCCATTCTCTATTGAATTTTTGGCTGATCCATCTGTATATGCATGGGTCCAATTGCTGCTTGGGTAATGTTCTTTTATGTAGTTTAGGGTTATTTCTCTTCTTTCGGTTTCATGCTGAGTGTTCTTTTTCTCAATACCAGGAATGTTTTCTATCATCTCAGGCAGTTGCTGCTGTCTCCAAGATGGGAACTTGTGTGCATTGTAAATGGGTTTGACTGTTGATATGTTAAGTATAGGATCTGCCCTAATCCTTCGTTTTGCAGTTTCTACAAAGTTGCTACGCTTCAGTCTTCCCTTTCCAAAACCATTAAATCTTTTGTACATAGGGTGGTCTGTCAATCTTCTAAATTTTTCTGCTTGTTGCTGGGCTCTGCTATCTCTTCTATCCTGCATTGGTTGTAAACAAGTGATCTTTTCTAGTTCATTAATAGGCGTTGTCTTCAGGCTTCCAGTTATGATTCACATTCCTTGATTTTGGACTCTACTTATTTGTTAAAGTTTGACTTAGCTGCTGTTGCCCAAGCTGCAATGCCATATTCCAGTACTGGCCTCACACGTCCAGTAATATAACTTCTTGAGAACTTTCTCATCTGCTCCCCATGTTGTACCAGCAAGCTTTTCATGATTGCCTTTCTTTGCTTGCTCTTGTTCGATTTTTCTCAATCTGTGTCTTTCCATGTCAGGCGACGATCAAAGGTGACTCCGAGATAGTTTGGATTTTCTTCATGGCGCAATATTTTCCCATTCAATACCAGCTTAGGTTGCTGAGTTTTATTTGAGAGGCAGAACACTGTGCATGTTGTTTTCTCCTCACTTATCTTCACTAGCCATGATTTTGACCAGTCCTCTAGCGCTAATAAGGCTTGCTGTATTCTGCTGTTAGCTGTACTAATATATTCTTCAGATGTCCATATGGCTAGGTCGTCTGCAAAAGAGGATGTGTGTACTCTGGCTGGAAAATTTTCCGTGATGTCATTTATATATGCTAGGAATAATGTTGGTGAAAGAACCCCTCCTTGGGGGACACCTTGCTCCAACAGCATCATTTTGCTGGTTTGTCCTTGTACTTTTGTCCTGGCAGTTCTGTTCTCAAGATAGTGGCTGATCCATTTATACATTTTCCCACAAACATGCATGTTTTGCAGTTTTACTTTCAGTCCTTCCTTCCATACTTTATCAAATGCTTTTTCTAAATCTATCCAGGCCGCTAGTGTGTGCTTTTTCTCTTGGAAGGCATCCTCTATTTCCTGAGCTATATAGGTTATTTGATCTTCAGTGGATCTGTACTTTCTGAATCCTGCTTGGTGTGGTGTTAAGAAGTTGGTTTTCTTCCAGATGCCATGTTAGCCTGCCATTGATAATGCGTTCCATTAATTTTCCTACACAGCTAAGTAGACTGATAGGTCGAAAGCCATGTGGTTCTTCCAGGTTTTTCCTTTCTTTGGGACTGGTATTAGTATAGCTTCCTTCCATGTCTGTGGGACTATTCCTCTCTTCCAGCTGTAATTTAGGACTGCTAGTAGTTTCTTTTTTGCCTTAGTGCCTAGTCCTATTAGCATTTCATTTGTGATTCCATCCTTTCCTGGTGATTTCTTCTTTTTTAGGGTATTCATTGCCTGTTCCATTTCTTCCATTGTTAAATTTGCCATCATATATTCTGCTGCTGTCTCTGTATTAGTATGATGCATCTGTTTGTCTTTGATTGCTTTCTTCTGTTCGATTGTAATATCAATGTGGTTTGCACTGGCATAGTGTTCCATTAGTGCATTTGCAGCCTTTTTTCCTGTTAGCAAGGCATCACCTTGTTTAATTGTTATCTGTTTGTTTCTAGGTCCTTCATTGTTCATGGCTTTCACTAGTTTCCATAGTTTGTTTACATCCCTGTCAAAATTCAGGTTTTCTGTTTTTTCCCTCCAACAATCTCTTGTTGTTTGATTTACTGTTCTTTTATATTTTGCTGAGATGGCTTTGAGAGAGATGTTCGCTTCAGTTGTTTGTTCTCTCTCTGCTGTCTTCCTGGTATCTTCAACTTTGTCCTCCAAAATTTGTAGTTCTTCAGTCCAGTATGGTTTGTAATTTTTCATCGCTCCTCTTGGAATAGACTCAGTTGCCGCCTGTATTATTGCTCGGTTTAAACTTTCCACCATTTGCTTCATGTTGCCATATCGTGTATTTATGTTTTCACAATATTTGTCTGTTAGTATGGCAAATCTGTCCCAATCTGCTCGTTTGTAATTCCAGCGGGGCAAAGGCTTTTGCTCCTGTGGAACATACTCCATATTCATTACAAGCTTGATTGGTCTGTGGTCACTACCTGCTAATTGGTCAAGCACATGGCGGTCGATTTTGTGGAGGATGTCTCCTGTGCAGAAAGCTAAGTCTGGAGTTGAAGTGGTAAACCATCTTCTGGAGTAGAAGCTCGGTGTGTCATCCGCTTTGTTGAGTAGATGGAGATTTGAATCTATTTCCCAGTCCTCCACTTCATCTCCTCTTTTGTCAGTATCTAGGTATCCCCATCTTTCTGAACGGCTATTAAAGTCTCCGACAATAATGCAGTTTGTGTCAGTTATTTTCATGTTTGAGAGTGTAAGGTCCTTATCCGCTGGGCTATACAGATTGTAAATTCTTATTTTCACGTCCTCTATCATTATATCAACACCTACAATTTCCGTTGGTTGTCAGAGATCACAGATACTTCGCTGCAAGGTATTGTATTTCGTGTAAGTATTAGAATTCCTCCTTTGTGTCCTTCACGGTCGAAACGTGTTGCCTGATATCCACTGACTGAGAATTTGTGATTGGCGTTGAGGTGTGTCTCTTGAATGCATGCCACATCTATTCTATCTTTATGAAGACGCTTTGTTAGGGAGACTTTCTTGTTATAAACTCCTTCGGCATTCCACTGTAGTATGTTGAGTGTCTGGGGTATTTGGTCAATAGCTCTTAACCTACTCCTCTGTGCCTTGACTCCACAGCACAGGGGAAGGTGACCACCAGTAGTCATGGGTGGACCCCCTCGAGGCAGGGGGCCCGGCACTATCACCGCCTGATGGGACTTCGCGGGATTAGCATCATAACGATTAATTTTGATTTGTGACATCATGAAATTAAGTTACGTTGCACTACTTTGTCAAGCCTGTGGCTCAGTGCATCCGATTTCGACAAGCATTTGTTCGGGGTGCTTTCCTTAGCCTTTGACTGTCCCCAGTCTACCTACAAGGCAGCAGGTTTGTGTGTCGCTTGGTCTGGTCCCTCTCCCTTGACCTGTCCGACATGGGTGACCCTACCAGTAGCTGTGCTACCGTCGGCATAGCTCTTGGGGTCATTGGAACACACAAGCCCCTCTACCTCGTCACGGTGGACACACAGCAGAGGCGTTCTCGCTATTCTATATTCTATGTAATCACATTTCTGGCTGCTCTTCAACCACATTTTAATTTTATTCCTTTTTGTCTTTTACCGCTTTATTTACCTCTGTGTTCCGCCAACTTGTTATTTTCTTTATCCGTGTTTTGCGTTTTTTCGTGGTTCCACATGTTATTTTTGCAGTATTTAAAATGCTTGATTTGAACATCTCCCATTCTTCTTCCACTATTTTTCTTTCTATAGGTAATGTTACAAAGATTTCAGTTTGTTCTTTCTCGTAATTTTCCCTTACTGCCTCGTCTTTAAGGTTTTTTTTAAGTTTACTGATTCGCATGGCATGTATTTTCCTGCTCTTTGTTTTCTTCTTCTGATGGTCTTATTGTGGCAATGACTGCTTTATGATCTGTGTTTATACTTAAATTAGGCACTGCCCTTGTATCTAATATATTTCTCTTTCTGTTATTTCTTGTTAATATGAAATCAATTTGGCTTTTAATATCTAGATCAGTGGTTCTCAACCGGTGGGGAATTCCTCCCCAGGGGGGAATTTTAGGGTTTCCAGGGGGAGGAGGGGGGGGGGGGAATTAAGATTATTTCAAGATAGCATTAATACAAGAACCAGTTACTTGATATTGTTTTTCCCTCTAAATGTTACGGTTCTCTACTTCTCGCCCTAATGAAATTCGTTTTATAACGTAAGTAGACCCGCAAATCACCTTCTATGTAGATGTCTATACTTTTTTCAGTATGTGTTATTAAATTTATCTTCCATGTTTATGTATACTGTGTAAGGGTGGGGGGGGGGGGGGATTTATAGGGAGGAATTTCAAAAGGAGGGCGGGGGGAGGGGGATGACGTTCTGAACATATGGTAAAGTCGGGCATGGGCCAAAAAAGGTTGAGAACCACTGATCTAGATCGTTCCATTTATACCAGGTGTATATTTGTGAGTCTTTATGTTTATAGAATTTGTTTGATATATAGAGGTCGTAGCTCTATTAGTCTACTTCCGTTATCATTCCTTACATTTTGCTGATCTCCTAATGCTCCCAGATGTTTTTCTATGCCCACTCTGTTATGTCCTAGTCTTGCATTGAAGGCTCCCATAACTATGATGTTGCCCTGCTTATCTATTTTAGATAACAACAAAGAGATAACAACAGCAAACAATGCTGGTTTTGACTGCGACGTCTTGTAAAGATATGCAACTAACTTAACTTATCTGCAACACATTGTGTTTCGTTGCCTTCTTATCTCATACACTGATTCGACCATCTTTTTCTAACAATAGATAATTGTTATTTTATGTCTTAGACCAGTGGTTTTCAACCGGTGGGGAATTCTCGGCAGGGGGGGGGGGGGATTTTAGGATTTCCAGTGAGGGGGGGGGGGGGGGGGGGGATAAGATTATTTTAAGATCGCATTAATACAAGAAACGATTACTTGACATTGTTTTCCCCTCAATACTTTACGGTTCTGTACTTCTCGCCCTTCTGAAATTCGTTTGATAACGTAAGTAGACCCGCAATTCACTTTTTATGTGACGTCTAGACTTGTTCTAGTATGTGTTATTACATTTAGCTTGTATTTTTACGTATACTGTAGAAAAAGGGGGGGGGGGATTTATAGGGAGGAAATACGAAGTGGGTGATGACATTCTGAACATATGGTGAAGGGGTGCATGGGCCAAAAAAAGATTGAGAACCACTGTCTTAGACGGTGTTTGAATGTCTCAATAATGTCTTTCTCATTATCCTGTTGCTTGGGATTTGTATAGACCTAGCGCGTCACATTCCAATGGCATTGAATTATCTTTTAGGCATAGCTGTTAAGGAACTATTTAACACGATGCGTAGCAAGAAAGAAAATAATAATTTAGGAAATGTTATAGCCACAAATACTGGCCTCAGATATCCAACTCTTGGGAATAGCAGTCATCAAACACTGGCTTTCTGCCATTTAACTCGTTCAGTTCTAGATGGCTTCAACGTAGATATCCGGGTTGGGGAATAATCATTTTGGAAAATAATGAGTCTATTTCTTTTAAAGAATTCACAATTATAGGGGAAGTGACTAATGGGAAAGCCAGGTATCTTGAGTATACACTGACTATGTGTAGAAAGAAAATACATTGTGCGATGGCTGCGATTAGCGAGTTAGAGCTAATCAACATCACACATTGCTTATTAGTTCAAAAGTTACGAGTTTAAAGAAACATCTGTCTGGGACAGTCAACGAAATCAACTCTCAGACACTATCTTGGTCGCGACTGTTCTTAATGGATTTGCATTATATTGTCGATTCGCATTATTTTAAGGGGAAAAAAATGTGGGTTTCAGGAATTAGTCTGTTGAGACCTAGAATAGAAGGATGGTTCCTGATAGACGAGGCAATGGTCTCCCAGCATGATGATGGACACAGGACGCCGAAGAAACCTAGGATATGAAAATACAAGGACAGGATAAGGGATCGAGATTCTTTACGTGATGAGAGCGACGTCCTGCTAACAGACCCGCGGCTTGATGATAGAGCCCTACGAACGCGAGGGTGGCTAAACCCTTTCTCGTTTTCATATTTTTTTATGTGTTGAAATCAAGCGTAGTCCATATAAACTACTTCTAGAAGCACTGGACTGAATTTTGCGTGTGGATTAGCTTTCCCTTGTACCAGTGTCCCTTGCCATCAGGTGAACCCGCTCCGACTTCAGAGGTACTCGTAATTTACGCCCCCAAGTAAAAAAAAAATAAAAAAACGAGACGTCAACATTTTCGTGCAACTGACCGGTGTAGGGGTTGAACCTGCTACCTCGACATCAGTACGTCGGATGTTAAGAACGACCGCTCTTATCCATTCGGTTATGCTGACCCCCTTTTCCTCTTTTATATTAGTAGGATTGTTCCTTGTGTTATTTGTGTTATTTTGCTTAAGTTCGAATCATTCATATTAAACGAGAAGCGTTTAAAGGCGCATTCGACCAAACAAGGATTCAGATAAGTAACCTTTGTATCTTCATGTAATGTTTCTCTTGTAGTTAGTTGGTTGTCTGTTTGTGTTTGTTTGTTGTGTGCTGACAAAGGCTTTAGCCGCAACGTCCACTTTGTTTCTTGTAATCGTGTTATAGTAAAGCTTACAATATACTTCTCGCTGTTTGGTGATTAATTCATACACTATTGTGAGCGGCAAGACCACACTTTACTCACCAGCAGCTGACAGGCATGCATGATTCGACCTTTGTTGCAGCGGCCGCTGCAAATCGCACTGACTTGATTTGTGCTGGTGCTATTAAACTAGACCTAGTTGATACACGGCTTTCTGTTATGAGCAGGGATCTCATGCGTTTGATCACATCACATATTTCAGAAGTTCACCGTTAATTAGCCTTAGCGAATGAAACGAAAGGTGTGAGAGCTGCGGGGCAGTCATGCAAGCGAGGTGAACGGTCGTGGCTATGTTTTGAAGGCTCATTGCAGTCTTGTTGAAACCAAAGGCTTTTATGTCTTGATGTTCAAAGAATAAAAGTATGCCACGCTTGCTGTTGAAATAGCACCGTTATGTTAATTTAACTATAGTTCTTTTGCTAGAGTTGTTTCGCTCATTTGTTACACGGAAAACTACAATTGTGCAGTAGACGTGTTTGTTGCACTATTACCCAATGATATAACTGATTTATTCTTAGTTGTAGATTTGCTTTATTATTTATTATTGATGTTAAAAATAATCACTGTTCCAGTATGGCATCAGTTATCCTTGTTGTTAAATTAGTTATTGTTGCTTTGTTGTCTGAGTTACATTTGCATTCTTCCATATCCACCTCTGGTTTGTTGCCTTAGTTACATTTTCTTTTTCTGGTATCTATAATTGCTTTGCTTCTTTAGTAACATTTACATTCTTCCATATCAATCATTACTTTGCTGCCTTAGCTATATTTACATTCTTCCATATCCATCATTACTTTGTTGCAGTTAGTTACATTTGCTTTTACCTGTATCAATAATTACTTTGCTGCCTTATTTGTCAGAATGTGTCATTTAACACTGACGTCCACTTCCAGTTTCTAGATGGCGGCGGACGGTTGTGTTGTGTTGCTACCGCTCCTTTGTTTTCAAGTAGGATATCGATGATTTCATCTCTTGCGTGTAATTTCTGGGCCAGGATGTAGGCCAGGAGCTCCCTCTCAAAATTTTCGCCGGTGCTACGGAGTTTCGTGAATCTGAGCGAATCAATCCTTGAGTTGTCGTCTCAGCGTGTTGGTTAATGTGTGGTGTGGTGGTTTTCTTGTTATTTTCTTTTTCTTTTTCAAGAACCTACAACCATGGCCAGACTGCGAGAACAGCAAGTTAAAATGGGGTGGTCAAACAAGAACACTAAGCAGAAAGCCAAAAAGATTAATAAATCAACACAGAACTGGTGTCGTTAGCCGCTACATGCTGAGGGATTTGCTGAGGAGGGGATCCGAGCACTTACTGGACTGAATGTGGTCGATGTGCATAGGTGATCTGTCGACTAACTAACTAACTAACTAACTAACTAAACTAACTAAACTAATAACTAACTAACTAACTAACTAAAACTAACTAACTTAACTAACTAACTAACTAACCTAACTAACTACTAACTAACTAACCAACCAGACAACCAACCAGCCACAAACAACCAACCACCAACCAGCCAGCCACCCCCGCCACCCAGGGGTAACCCCCCCCCCCCCCCAGACCAGCAGCCAGCCAACTACTAACCTACCTAACTAATAACTAACTAACTAACTAACTAACTAAATTAACTAACTAAACTAATGCCCGGCCCGGCCATCGATAGACCGACCGACCAACCGACCGACCGAACAACCTTCACATCACCCCGAAAGTGCTCAAATATGTTCCGTCTCCATCATAAGATATTTTAAAAAAAAAAGCCCCGGAGTAGAAAGTTGTTCTGGGTATATGAAGCGTTAGGATCATCACATTTTGCAGGCATGATTCCGCGGAGGCTGAGCGAGAGCTGGCACGGAATACGTGTCCCCACCGCGGTCATACCATAATCAGCGTCACGTCCTAACCATTGCACCAACTATTTATAAGACATAATACACTTCCAGTTGCCAGTTGGGTAAGCACGCCTTTGCTGCGGCCTCCACCAGGATCCTATGGATGCATCTTTTCCAGACTCAAGAGAAACAGAAGTAGTTGAGATGGTTTATCCATGTCTACAGAGTGGGAGCCTCCTGTGAACCATTTTCAAGAAGACTGGGCCATATTAGATCATTGGTCAGTGTTTCCTACCTGGACAGACATTTATATAAAGTTAGCCTGAACTGATACTTATCCTTAGGTAGTCTGTTTCCATTAAGCAATTGCTCAGACAGCAGTTTTTTCTTTGCAGTCCACAAACACTTTGGGCTCCTTTATCCACTTGCACATAGGCCTACTATCTTCCGCCATTATCAGAGAAGACTCGGTACCCTAAATAAGTACTCAAAAGATCAGGTAGATATGGGATATTAGGAATGCAAGGATTTTGTCAATTTAAAAAAATGCTCAGGCATAGGTTTGAAGCGAACTCGGTAACCTCTGAAATAAACACGATCACTGAAACCCCTTAGCCACGCCCCTTTCAGAGAACTGGATCAGATTGACACCCTCAGCCACTCCCGTATCACAGAATGGGATCAGATTGACACCCTCAGCCAGGCCCGTGTCAGAGAATGGGATCAGATTGACACCTTCAGCCACTGCCGTATCACATAATGGGATCAGATTGACACCCTCAGCCAGGCCCGTATCAGAGAACTGGATCAGATTGACACCCTCAGCCACTCCCGTGTCAGAGAATGGGATCAGATTGACACCCTCAGCCAGGCCCGTGTCAGAGAATGGGATCAGAATGGCATCCTCAGCCACGTCCGTATCACAGAATGGGATCAGACTGACACTCTCAGCCACGCCCGTATCACAGAATGGGATCAGACTGACACACTCAGCCACGCCCGTGTCACAGAATGGGATCAGATTGACACTCTCACAGAATGGGATCAGACTGACACTCTCAGCCACGCCCGTGCCACAGAATGGGATCAGATTGGCACTCTCAGCCACGCCCGTGTCACAGAATGGGATCAGATTGGCACTCTCAGCCACGCCCGTGTCACATAATGGGAATCAGATTGGCACTCTCAGCCACGCCCGTGTCACACAATGGGATCAGATTGGCACTCTCAGCCACGCCCGTGTCACACAATGGGATCAGACTGGCACTCTCAGCCACGCCCGTGTCACATAATGGGATCAGATTGGCACTCTCAGCCACGCCCGTGTCACAGAATGGGATCAGATTGGCACTCTCAGCCACGCCCGTGTCACAGAATGGGATCAGACTGACACTCTCAGCCACGCCCGTGTCACAGAATGGGATCAGACTGGCACTCTCAGCCACGCCCGTGTCACAGAATGGGATCAGACTGGCACTCACAGCCACGCCCCGTGTCACATAATGGGATCAGATTGGCACTCTCAGCCACGCCCGTATCACATAATGGGATCAGATTGGCACTCTCAGCCACGCCCGTATCACAGAATGGGATCAGACTGACACCCTCAGCCACGCCCGTGTCACAGAATGGGATCAGACTGGCACCCTCAGCCACGCCCGTGTCACAGAATGGGATCAGACTGGCACCCTCAGCCACGCCCGTGTCACAGAATGGGATCAGACTGGCACCCTCAGCCACGCCCGTGTCACAGAATGGGATCAGACTGGCACTCTCAGCCACGCCCGTGTCACATAATGGGATCAGACTGGCACTCTCAGCCACGCCCGTGTCACAGAATGGGATCAGACTGGCACTCTCAGCCACGCCCGTGTCACATAATGGGATCAGATTGGCACTCTCAGCCACGCCCGTGTCACATAATAGGATCAGATTGGCACTCTCAGCCACGCCCGTGTCACAGAATGGGATCAGATTGGCACTCTCAGCCACGCCCGTGTCATAGAATGGGATCAGATTGGCACTCTCAGCCACGCCCGTGTCACAGAATGGGATCAGACTGGCACTCTCAGCCACGCCCGTGTCACAGAATGGGATCAGACTGGCACTCTCAGCCACGCCCGTGTCACATAATGGGATCAGATTGGCACTCTCAGCCACGCCCGTGTCACAGAATGGGATCAGATTGGCACTCTCAGCCACGCCCGTGTCATAGAATGGGATCAGATTGGCACTCTCAGCCACGCCCGTGTCACAGAATGGGATCAGACTGGCACCCCCCCCCCCCCCAATCCACGCTCGTGTCACAGAATGGGATCAGACTGGCACCCCCCCCCCCCCTCCCATCCACGCCCGTGTCACAGAATAGGATCAGACTGGCACCCCCCCCCCCTCCTCCACGCCCGTGTCACAGAATGGGATCAGACTGACACCCTCAGCCTCACTCTGGTCATTTAACGGTATCAGACTGGCACCCCCGACAAGCAGCGAAGACAAACACCAGTGATCAAGACCTCGCCAGAAAGATAGGTCATGAAGGGACAAAACCAAGATTACAAAATAATCTGCCACGAACAAACGACTTTAGGGCTATGAGGTCAATTCTCTATTTAGCTACATTCCACGGTAGAAGTTGGGGGACAAGGAATGTTTCTAAAACTATTACTATTTTTTTTTTTAGCTGAGGCATGCTGGCTGGAGTGGCTTCACAACAACATGAACTTACATTTAGTTTGACTAAACTTCGCCATTTTCAGTTTGTCGACACTATCTTGCAACTTGCAGGACACGCAACTACACGGCATTGAATTTACGAGGGTAAGTTAATAAGTAAGTCACAAATGGCTGTAGAAAAATAACTAAATATGATAACAACTTGAAACCAGTTTATTTGTATGCATACATTGCCCCTTTATTTCTCAACATGATTTCCACCAACATTGATGCACTTATCCCATAGTTTTATCAGTTCTCCCAAACCGGCTGCATAGAACTGCATGCTCTGTTTTCTAAACCACGTCTTCACTTCACATTCAACTTCGGCGTCACTCGCAAAATGTCTCCCGCCAAGGTGGATTTTCAGTGGACTTAGCCCCTAGCGATTTCCTGTAAAGTGGTGCATAGTTGGGTAGAAAACGTTACGAGGGTTAGTTAATAAGTAAGTCACACAGTTCTGTGGGATGGTAGGTAAATGAGAACAGGGCGCGCAGATCTATGCAATCGGTTATGGGAGAACTGATAAAACTATGCGATAAGTGCATCAATGTTGGTGGAAATTATGTTGAGAAATAAAGGGACAATGTATGTGTACAAATAAACTGGTTTCAAGTTGCCATCATATTTAGTTGTTTTTCTACAACCATTTGTGACTTACCTATTAACTTACCCTCGTACATTGCAAAATGAGGGGCTTCATTTAAACAGCGTTGTTGGCAAATGACCAAGTAGGAAAAAACGTTTAAAAGAATAAATACACAGGTATACACCCCTCCTTTAGGGGTAATACATTGTACGTCTGACCTTTTCCGACAAGGGCATGAAACTCGAAGGATTAGTGTGCACGGTACGCATGTTATACATGTCCAAGCAGTCGGACAACGGGTTGGGGGGGGGGGGATTATGTCTATTTTCTCTTCAAATAAAGTTCCGCAGCTACAAAGCTAGTGTGGGTACGTGAAGTGTTAGGACCATCGCGTTTTACAGTGCTGAATACAAGAAGAAATTGGCCACAATTCTTTCCCTCCCATAGCGAACGTCGAGAGCTGACAGGAACCATAGCCCGACAGCGCTCATGTCAGTGCTAGCGCAACGTCCTAGACATAATGCCAACGGGCCCGTCATGATTAGGTCAACGCCCGGGGTACATTTCATATTTCAAATGTGAAGACTTAATCATAAAGGAATAATCACTGCTAAACTCAGTCTGGTATACCTACACGGAAAATAATCGCCGCTGTTTAGGAGCTTGCACACTGTGATGAGATTTACTTAGAGTAATATATAAGAAGCCGGCTTCCTGGCCTAGAGGTTAGCGACTTTTCTCCGTAATCTCGTATACTCTCGTAGGTAACGTGACGACGGTGAGAATCAGCACTGCTTCGAATCGCGTCGTTAACCTACGGGGTATGTGAGCCGGCCGCTCTCAAAGCAATGGCAAACTACTGAGCGTAATCTTGCCAAGAAATCAACAATCAGCTGAAAGATGCTGATGTTGATAGCGATGTCCCATAAAGGATATGCAAACAATTTTTTTTTATCTATAGGAAGGGAGTGGAGAATTTATGAGAAATCAGTATGCAATGAAAGTTATCCTAAAGGGGGAAAAAAAAAAGAAAAGAAATGCACCACGATCCCGAAGTTGTGGATCTAAAACTGTGTAAAGAAGGTAAATAAGTAAGCATGCACTTCCAGATCCCACATTTGTGGACTGGACTAAATTGCTTGTCCTCTGCAGGACGTTGCAATCAGCCTCCTCCCCCAACTCTATTGGCTGTGTGTTTGTTTGCTGTCGCTCGCTTTGAACTCAAGCGTAGTCCATACACGTGCTTCTACTCTAAGTTCACTGGACTAATTTTTTGCGTGTTGATTAGCTTTCCCTATTACCAATATCCTTCGCCAGCAGGCGAACCCACTCCTACGTCAATGGTACCTGTAAGTTACGTCCTAAAGTCAAGGGCGAGAAGTCAACTTTTTAGTTCAAGCGACCGGTGTAGGGGTTGAACCAGCCATCTTGAATGGTGTATTTGATTTACAGGGTAATGTTAGGCTCAGCAGTTTGCCATTGCCTTTTGAACATGAATTCAACATTATCGGACACCTTGCGAAAAAAAAGTAAGCAGCCTTGTGTACGTTGCACGTGCTAAAACCCCCTGGGCTGAGATAGCGTGGGGTGAAAAAAAGCACAGAATAGGCTGATGCTCAGGTAGGCTTCTATTTTTAACTTGGACAATTTAATAACGAATAAATATTATATAGCATGTGGGGATTTATTATGCTAAATGTTTATCCTTGCAATGGCTACGTAGTTGGTGCATTGTTTTGATATTTTCCTTGTTATTTCCGCTGCAGAAACCTAGTGCTCTTATGGCGGTACTGGAGTGCAATGAACAATGATTGATTTAACCACCCATCACTTTCCTTGCAAGTCGACATTTTAACGGCATTCGCAGCCTCGGTAAGATTATTACGAATTTACCCTTGCGCACAATGGAGGGCCAATGAAGGGAGTGTTGTAATGAAAGTAAAGCACTCTTCTACACGTGTAAAACACAACGGCTATATGGTGCTAAACCCATATTTGTATAGACCAATCCGGCAATCGGTGGATGATGAGGTCAGTATCGTTAACAGCGGAAGTGTGACTGATTATCTGCCATGTATGAGAAGTGAGTTCTATGGAAATGTTGACAAGACATGCTTTTGTTAACACTTGATAATTATGTCAACGGCTGCAGACATCTTGACCAAGCAGTTTGTATTGTCACATTGATCTCTTATGAACTAGTAAATAGTAATGCACCAGTGCTTTACCCCACTGCTTTACCCGCAGGAGTCGGCTCGACCGGTTCTACGCCATCATCCCCTATATATGCAATCATAGCTTTAAAATAGATTTCGAATATTTAACGCCAGGCTGACTCTTATTAAACGTGACTCGGTTTGTTTTTACCCGAGTGGTTCTTATTCAGGCATCGCTGATTTTTTTTTTTTTTATTTTTGCAGAAAAAAGGGAGACACAAACGGATAGGGGAGATAACACTGAATGCAAGGGGAGGGAATTAAGACCAAATAGAATAAGTGTTGTGGTTACAACGCTGCAGCAGGTGTTCGCAATGCTGCACGGATTATTGCCCCTTGTTGAGGACGATCAGCAAGATCAATGCGCCATTGAATGTAGCGCCAGTTGCCAGCAACATCACCAGGCGCTGCTGGACCTGCCGCGCCCAGAATGGACCCTGATTGAGTTAGTGCCCCTTAATGAACCTTTATATCAAATGAAAATCAAACAGGGATATAATTTGTTCAAGGATAACTCTCCTGCAGCGGTGGATTAACCGGCGTAGATTGTGCCAGATTAGATAAGATTAAATACATTACGATTAAATTACGTAATATGTAATAATATCTGTCTGTCTGTCTGTCTGTCTGTCTGTCTGTCTGTCTGTCTGTCTGTCTGTCTGTCTGTCTGTCCCACATACAAACACATAATGATTATTGCTCCACAATCTGAGATGGATGCTCCAAATCAATAACACAACGCCTTCATTCACTCCAGAAAAGGGCAGTGCGCTTTCATAAATAGTGATAAGCCTTACAGACAATTTTAATCTACATGAACGTCTTCAGTTACTGCCACTCCACAAACGCCTACTTTTTAATAAGGCTGAACTAATTCACAAAATCCTATTTCAAAATGCTCCAAGCTACCTTTGGACATTGTTCAAATATAACGCAAGACATAGCGAACGGCTAAATATACTTCATGTCTCTAAACCTACAATCTTCCACAAGAAATCAAAAACACCACCAATCATTATACATACATTTGCAACCTGTTTGAACACTACCTCAGTACAAACTACATACCCCCTAAAAATAATAATGGTAAATTATCTGAAACGACAACTAGACTAGTTAATAAACATTCCCATACGTATGGCACATTACACCTTCCTTAGGGATTTATCATGTCGATAGTAAACATTGCCGGTCTCCCTGGCTTAGGTGTTAGCGACTTTCTCCGTAATCCCGTATACTCTCGTGAGTAACGTGACGTGCGCGAGAATCGGTGGCGGTTCTTGTCGCGTCAGTAACTTATGGGGTAAGTGAGCCGGTCGCTCAGAAAGCAATGGTAAACTGATGAGAGTAATCTTGCCAAGAAATCAACAATCAGCTGAAAGATGCTGAAGTTGGCAGCATATCCTTAGCTAAACCTTGCCTAAGTGAGTCATGTATTATTGATTATTTCTCATGGGTATTAATGCTTATTGTTTTTTAGCTTCATAATTGATGTTGAATGAAATAATGTATGAGAGGAAAGAAGGACAGAATGTCAGAAGGGCTTGTGTGCCCATTTCTTAACTCTTTGAAAATAAAGATTGTTCGTTCGTTCGTTCGTTCGTTCGTTCGTTCGTTCGGTCGGTCGGTCGGTCGGTCGATCGGTGGGTGGGTGGGTGGGTCGGTCAGTCGGTCGGTAGGTGGGTCGGTCGGTCGGTGGGTCTGTCTGTCTGTCTGTCTGTCTGTCTGTCTGTCTGTCTGTCTGTCTGTCTGTCTGTCTGACGAGTGGTTTGTCCATGCAGATAATGTTTGTTTTTTATTTAAGTTCGTACAAGAATGCAAGTTTTCACTATGTCACTTAACAGATATGAACAACTCGCATTAAACATTTAGCCAAAGTGACTCCATCGATACACTCTAATGAACATAGTTGTGAGACCACTGATTTATTTATGTTTCTGCTGGACTGTCCCGAGGGGAGGCTGGAGGGGGGGGGGAATGGAAGGTAAGTAAAGCACGAGCCAAAAGCGTTGCCCGTTCAGCCAGAGGTCATATGTTCAAATCCCCACGGAGGTCAGGACTGATTCTTTGACCTGGGCTTCCACATCGACCCATCCTAAAATAGGCACCAGAAAATATTCTGGGAAGAATATGCTGTCAGTGTGATATTTATCACATCACCCATCGAGTAATGGTTTGTCTCTAACACTGCACGACTAGCATTATGTACCTATCTTCGTCTATGAGCGTGGAAAATGGGGTCTTGACTGCCCCTTATTGCGAGGCTTCAGACAGGTATGTTGTTTAGTTTAGTTTAGTTTAGTTTAGTCGACGGATCAACATCACAGCACATGGGTGTATCCCATAAGTGCACCGTTCTACTCCTTACTCAAGCCTGAGTCCGGAGAATCTCAGCTCAGTGCACGAACTCCGTAGCACTGGCGAGGATCCTGAAATACTTTGGGTAGATTTTTAACTCGAAATCTTGCCCAGGCAGCGCCATTCATCATCATCATCATCATCATCATCATCATCATCATCATCATCACCATCATCATCATCATCATCAAGTGCCCCCCCCCCCCCCCCCCCAGCTGGCGTAGGCGTTCATGCTCTCCACAGATCTCGGTCTTTGGTTTCTGGATCAACTCTGCTGCTGATATTCCTCCATGCCACCGTCTCAATCCATCCAGCATCATTTCTCTTGGTCTGCCTCTGCCTCTCTTCCCCTCGATCTTTCCAGTTGTCACGATGTTCTCCAATGCCTATCTTCTCATCACATGACCGAAGAAAGATGTGTGTCTCTTTCTTATTGTTGTATATAATGTTCTAGTTTCATTAGCCTGTTTCAGGCAGTCGTTGTTAGTTACTTTGGCAGTCCAAGGAATTCGCAACATTCGTCTCAGGAACCACATCTCTGTTGCTTCTAATTTCTCCCTAATTTGTTCATTTACATTCCAAGATTGATCGCCATACAGCAAAACTGGTTCTACATAGCATTTCAGCACTCTCTTTCTTACATTCAGTGATAGTGACTTATTGCATAAGGTACGCTTCATTTTCTGAAATGCGGCCTTTGCGTGCCCTATTCTGCTCTTAATCTCTGTTTACATCTTCCATCTGATGTTATAAATGCCCCTAGGTATCTAAGATTATCCACTTGGTTAAGAATTTTTCCTTCTATTTCTATGTCACATTTTGGTGTCACCATTTTCTTTGATATCACCATTGTTATTATTTTCTTGATATTCAAGGAGAGTCCTTTCTTTGCACTCTCTGTTACTACAGTGTCCAACAATTGCTGTAGGTCTGTTGATTTATCCGCTACCAATACTGTGTTATCTGCTTAGCGTATATTACTTATATTATAACTTTATATTATAACTTATATATTATAACTTCCAACCAGTATTCTAAGTAGTCATTTGGCTACCCTTTTTCGATTTCCAACTGCCAAGGGATGTTTTACGCGTGCAACAATACACACGGGCGTCCGATCTCACTAACCAGGGACCAGGAGAAATTTTGTTACTAGAAGTCCACGTGAAAAAATTCCGACCCTCACTGGGGCTTGAACCCGGGACCTCCAGCACTCGAGGCGTACACCATACGTCGAGACCACTCAACCCCACCGGCTATGTTGTACAGTAAGGCACTAGAAAGTAAAGGACCCTTGATGTGCTTTAGGCATACTGTGCCAGACCCATATTTGTATGGATAAGAACACTTAGTTGGTGATGTGGTCACCAACACGCCGAAGCCTTTACTTCCGAAGACACTATCTATCCATCAATCCATCATGTGTCATGCCGGTAAGCAAGAGCGGTCATGACTCGTCATTTCACTCGATCAGTAGAATCGTAGATCAGCTCAGTGTTCATGTCTTGACCATGCAACGTGGTCAAGCCATCCAGGTATTTACTTCTCTGTCTTACCTTTGTTCTCTTCCCCCCTTGTCACCAAGTTCTCCAATTCATTTCCTCTCATAACATGCCCAGTATATTTTGACGGTCTACGTCTAATTTCTTTAATCAATTTACGATTTTTATTACTTTCGTATAGTACTTGATCATTGGGTTTTCTGTCTGTCCATGGTATTCTTTGCATTCTTCTCAGAAACCACATTTCCACAGCCATCAGATGTTTTTCAGCTTGACTGCTCATTGTCCACTCTTCACATCCATACAAAAGTACAGGCTCTATGTAGCACCTCAACACCCTGTGTCTCGTTTCACTTGACATCTTTTTATTGCTCTGTATGTTTTTCATCTTGCTAAAGGCTACTTTCGTCATGACGATTCTTGTTTTAATCTCTTCAAGGCATCTCCCATCAGATGTTATCACTGCTTCGAGATAGTTGTACAGATTCACTTGTTGAAGAATATTCCCAATAACTTGTATATTACATTGTGGCATTTCGTTCTTCCTAGTGACGATCATAATCTGTGTAATTTCATAAATTAATTCTATCCCTAGTTGTTCACTGTGTGCAACAACTGCATCTACTAAATGTTGCAGATCTTGCTCATTGTCTGCAATCAAGACTGTATCATCTGCATATCCGAAGACATTACATAGTACCCATTTTAGGCTGGGTCCACCTGGGCGTTCTGGTCAATGTTAATTATCTGCATCCGTCCCGATACGAACCTAACCTTTTACCACCGTGCTGCACAATGGTAACGGTAATACTGTAAGGGGTTTCTGTGCAATATTTACAACAAACAGCTTTTATTATTACTTATATAAAGCAACAGTGTCAGGTCTTAGTCAGATATGACTGAGCTACCTTCTGATAAGTAGACTGGTACTACCTGCTTTCTGTTAGCGCCGAATGTTGGGCTGCACTCACCAAACCCGACACCCCTCATTGTATCAACGGCTTTAGGCGGGGAAGTGCAATTGGGAGGGTACAAGTCTTACCCTACTGCGAGGAAATGCAACCTAAAGACTAAATGTTATAGAAGGGCAGACCGTGCCCTAAGCCTTGGTCGGCAACTGGTCTAGGACAGTTAGAGTATTGCTTTGCTGATCCAGGCAGCTTCTGCAGCTTGGTCTTGTTCCAGACGTATTGATGTTATCTTTATTCTGGAGTAAACTAGGCAGGCCGAGAGAGGGATCATGCTGCATGGGCAACACATGGTCTCTAAATTCAGTTCAGGCTTTGTGTTATGGAGAGATATAACTCCATTTTACAAACTATCGCCTGTCAAGACGACAAGGTGCCAGTTAAATATAACAACGGAGTTATCTCTTTAGAGTAGCATTGGGTGGACATGGACATAATGTTCTGTATGGGAGCAGACACGTTTATACCTCTAGAGACTATTACAAACACAAGTTTAAAATATATGAATCAACAGAGAGACAGAGAGCAAGAGAGAGAGAGAGAGAGAGAGAGAGAGAAGAGAGAGAGAGAGAGAGAGAGAGAGAGAGAGAGAGAGAAACAGAGTAGCGAAGCAGACAAGGAGACGGAAAGACAGAGAGAGACAGACAGAGATATCGACAGACAGAAAGAGAGACAGACAGACAGAGATATCGACAGACTCCCACAGAGAGAGAGAGAGAGAGAGAGAGAGAGAGAGAGAGAGAGAGAGAGAGAGAGAGAGAGAGAGAGACCGACCGACCGACCGACCGACAGACAGACAGACAGACAAACAGACAGACAGACAGACAGACAGTCAGGTAGGTATGTCTGCAGTTAGGTATGTCGGTATGTCGGTAGGTAACTAGGTTGGCAAATATGGGACTATGTGTGTGGTGGGTATATACGTCAACTACTTGTGTAATTCACAATATATAACTAATCATGAAGCGCCGTGCCTCCAGACTACTACCATAACCTCCCATGTTCACTTAATAAATTATTATTTACTCATGTTTATCCATATCGATTGTGATCATGCAGTTGTCTTGTGATGTCTGATCAACTTGTCCACAAACATCACTGCTCGCCTTATTATTTCTCTTTAAATTATCTCTCAGGAAACAACCCCTCGTCTCCAAATGCGCATACTCTCATGCGCACAGATGATCCAGATTCATTATTCAACATTAACGCTAATAACTGTTTATTCTCTGCCATTTTTAAATCAAATACTAATTCCAAATGTCACGTGTTCTACATGGATAATTTTCTGCTGGGTTGCAACAAGAAGTAAACACATCGTGTTGAAAGGATGAAAGAAAGAAACAGATGGCAAACATTGCGGCCTTTCAGAAATTACATTGTATTTGTGTTTTTGTTTTCAACATTAATTTTCTATTTCATGTCGTTGCACTTCGTTCAAGATGTCTGAGTTATTTTCTTTCTACGTGTCAACTTGCTGATTTTCTGTTAGACATGCTGCAGTACAAGAATATGGCTGTTTATAAATGGAATATCAGTCAGTCAGTTATCAGTTGGGGTATCTTCATTGCACTCCGGACATGTCCATAGGTGCTCAGATCCTCCCCCTGTCGTTATACATCGCACTGTCTTTGGTTACGAAAGTTAAAGATGTAATGTTATAATCTGCTTATGCAACAACAGGACAATTAGGAGAAACAGTAAGACGATCATTTCTGGATTTTGTAGCTACGATTTGTATGTCTGTATGTTCGCATGTCTGTCTGACTGTCCGCTTGCCTGCCTGAATGTCTATCCGCCTGTCTATCAATCTGTATCCCCTCTCGGCCTGCCTTGTTTACCCCAAAGGAAATTTAACACCAATTACATCTGGAAACACGACAAGTTGCAGACGCTATCGGGTCAGCAAAGCAATTCTCTAACTGTCCTCCAGCAAAGCAATTCTTTAACTGTCCTCCTTTCGGAGTTTCGATCCTAGACCAGTTGGCGAACAAGGTTTAGACCTGGTCTGGTCTACCGTTAGGTTGCATTTCCACCAGGATACGGCTCGTACCCTCCCAGTAGCAGCTCCTCCTCCCGAAGCCGTTAGCACAATGTGGGGTGTGGGTGTAATAGCGCCGACTTTGTTCTTACATAAATTCATATTTAACTATTGATGTAAATGTCTGTCTGTCGCTCTGTCTGTCCGTCCATCTGTCCACCCGTCTGTCTCTTTGTCCGGCCGTCTATCTATTTATCCATAGGCTAATCAACCACATAAACATCGATCTGTCTGCTGTTTGTTTGCATCAGTTGCTGTGTTGTTTTCTCTCCCTAATTCCGTTGATCGAATGAGGGAGAGACTGAGCTTTCATGTAGCTATTAAAGAGCTGGCCGCGGCTTGGAGTTATAGCTTCCGCCTTTAACTGGACAGGCCTTGGGTTCAAATCCAGACGAGAAAAGTGTTATTAAAAGCCAAAGCGCAGAATATCTACCTGATACAATGGTAATACATTCAAACTCCTAATGTTCTTTCACGCGTGTTAAACCTCAGAGAAGGCCGTTGTGTCGCATACATTGAAACCAAGTGTCAGTGGGAGGTGGCACTGAGCTGGACCAATGCCCAGGCCAAATTCAACACACTAGAAACATGCCATCTACCGGGCACTTCTTGTAAATTTGGAAAGAAGATGGGCACTACTGTGATTTCTTGCCCCGTGAAATACTATCTTCATTGGTGTGCACACTTCCACCATGGTATTGTTTGTATAAGCTTACATGTTCTTTACAAGACGTCGCATCAACCCCAACATTATTTGGCTGTTTGTGATTTACAAGGCAAGTTTATATTCTGTAGTTTGCCAGTGCTTTCTGAACGACCGACACTCATACCATTGTATGAAAAACGAGCGCAAGGTAGTCTGCTTCCAAATCATCTGTAGCTGTGTGTCGAAAGCGATATGCATCGCGTTCGTAACGCCTTCACAACAACGCCTGTCTATCATGGTATAAGTGCACGAAATACTATGATGGTCAGTTTACACTGAGTGTTGATGGTATTTCTAAGTGAAATACTATGATGGTCAGTTTATACTGAGTGGTGATGGTATTTCTAAGTGAAATACTATGATGGTCAGTTTACACTGAGTGTTGATAGTATTTCTAAGTGAAATACTATGATGGTTAGTTTACACTAAGTGTTGATGGTATTTCTAAGTGAAATGCTATGATGGTTAGTATAAACTGAGTGGTGATGGTATTTCTAAGTGAAATAGTATGATGGTTAGTTTACACTGAGTGTTGATGGTATTTCTAAGTGAAATACTATGATGGTCAGTTTACACTGAGTGTCGATGGTATTTCTATGTGAAATACTATGATGATCAGTTTACACTGAGTGGTGATGGTATTTCTAAGTGAAATACTATGATGGTTAGTTTACACTGGGTGCTGATGGTATTTCTAATTGAAATACTATGATGGTCAGTTTACACTGAGCGGTGATGGTATTTCTAAGTGAAATACTATGATGGTCAGTTTATACTGAGTGGTGATGGTATTTCTAAGTGAAATACTATGATGGTCAGTTTACACTGAGTGTTGATGGTATTTCTAAGTGAAATACTATGATGGTTAGTTTACACTGAGTGTTGATGGTATTTCTAAGTGAAATACTATGATGGTTAGTTTACACTGGGTATTCATGGTATTTCTAAGTGAAATACTATGATGGTTAGTTTACACTGAGTGCTGATGGTATTTCTAAGTGCAGTACTATGATGGTTAGTTTACACTGAGTGTTGATGCTTCTATCCTGGTGCCCTTACATGTAATACTATGATGGTTTGTTTTTCACTGAGTTTTGATGCTTCCATCATGTTACGCCCACTTGAAATACTATGATGGTTACATGACACTGAGTGTTGATGTCACGGAGCCCTTATGACCTTGAGCCACAATCTCAAACTTGCAATATTTAATTCTCAATGTAGTTGTGCGCACCAGTTTCAGTTGTTCAAACAGTACTGAGACAGTTAAGATAGTACTGAGAACATTTTGTTGTTGGCATTTGACTGTTTAATTTGAGGCTATACTGAGTATATATAACTAAAACGTGTAATGATCCCCTGGGTGATTTTCTTTTTAAACTGAGCCCTTTTAACTATTTACATTAAGTCCCATGATATTGTTGTGTTTTTTTCTTTATATAGACATTGCCTTGTGGCGTTTGTTAACACGTCTGTTCGCAGCCATCTTTTTCACGTACTGCCAATCATTTAAGATACTGAGGTGTCTTTTCTTTTCTCTGTGTTTTTTTCTAGCTTCTTCATCTCATGATGGCAAACCGTTCAGTTTCTTCTCTCTTGGTCTCCCCCAGCTCTCAATCCCTGACAACTTTCTCGTTGTGACGACATACTTTCCCCTTCTCATGTCACGCCATAAGAAAGTTAATTGTCTTAAGACAGTTTTAAGCATATTTTATTGTTCAAGCTGAACATCATGGGGGATTAGTTTTTCTGATCTGTACCGGTTCTGGCGTCGACCCAGACTCATAAAAGATGACACCAGACTATTTTCTTATTGTCCGGGGGAATATCATGAAGGTAAATGGTCACCCTAACTCATACATCGTGACCTAGATTATGTCAAGACCTAACACGTCACACCCCAACAGCAGGATCTGACATGGGAACTGCCCTTTCCTCGCACATTATGCGAGCCCGCGTCAATCAAAGAGCACCAAGGTGTCAGGCCACAATTGAAGGATAGAAAATGAGTTAAGCTAGGTTTCTATGGAATAAACGGGTTTATTGTTGAAAACCAAGAGGTCATTTAAGTGATTAAGTGCGATAGGATAATAAATCGTCTTACGTAAGTTCCCGTATCTGCCAGTGGCATATGTACAGTAGTTTTCTTTACATCAGCCCTTTAATTTGTTACATGATACATGCATGCTGCCATAGTAACAACTTTAAAGTCATTAATGTGGACATGACCCTATTTCCCATTTTCCGCCACCAATTTTTGTTGCGTCTAAACATACTTTTTTTGGCAATGAATCTGTAAAAAGACTATACGTAGGGACACAGGAGGAGATGGGTAGGTGATCTAAGCATCTAGTAATAGATATTACTTATAGAATGAACTTTATTTTCAAAGTTAAGAATTGGACACACAGGCCCGTCTAACATTCAGCCCTACGTATCTCTCTGCTCTCATACATTAGAATGTGTGAAAGCGGTCTCTAACAGCAGCATGAAATTAAACAAAACAAGTAACGGAATAATTAATCTGAGCGCTTCAACTAACCCGGTGATTCAGCTGCAGAATGAGGTAGCAACGGTTAATTTAGCGAGACACTACAGGCAAGTTTGTCACGGAAGTCCCCTCCACCCAGGCTCCGTCCCCACGATTCCCAGAGTCGGCCAAAAGGAGGTGTCTTTGTCCCGGGTATGTCCCCACCATCTGCCTCGTTTTCGCACCGGCAGTTTGTGACGTCACGTCAGGTGTTTCCCCAGCCACGGCTCTTTGTTACTGGATTCTAGCAGGACTACCTTCTAGCTTCTTTCTTTATCGTTTGTTATCTTATATTTCGCTTCCTGATTAATTTCTGCGTGTGAATTGTTTCCTGTTAGGCTTCCAATTCCCACCAACCTCAGCCACTTTCCTTCCCTACTACGTTATCACCAGAGTGTACTTCGCATATATGTTTTTACTTTATTTTATCTCTGCTTTCTTTGTCTGTCAATATTATTTTGACAAATTAAAATAGCTGTTGAAGAAAGATAGATCTGTATGCATTGTCGATATAACACCAAGATATGTTACTTCCACACACACACACCCACACACACACACACACACACGCACACACGCACGCATCCCCACTACCACCACAGCTACCACCACCATCATTACCATCTCCGCTGTATTGTTTAGTTTCTAAACCACATTATTGCGACGCCACACTAGGAATCGAACCAAGGAGATTCTTGATTGTAGGTGAGTGTGGTTCCGCTGAACAGTGCAGATATGAAACAATTGTATAGACAGGTCAGCATATATTTGCTGGACTCTAGCTGCACATGGCATTCTCTAACAACAATATGATATCCTTAAATGTGTCTTCCTGCTGCCGAGGTTTGACGGATTGTCAACACACACACACACACACACGCGCGCACGCACACACACACACACACACACACACACACACACACACACACACACACGCACACGCATACAAAATCTGGATTGGACAAGTACCCATGGAAATACACATGTTTGTTTATATATTTCTAATCGTTTTGTTTTTTATGTTCCATTGATAAAGACTTTGGTCGAAATTTTCGCTTGCATTTATGTGTTTTTTATTCATCCATCGAGTTTCGTAGTCATAATTTGTGCTTTTTTGTGCATTACAAAAACAATATAGCACTTACCAGTTACAATAGGTGGACGTCCTGGTTCAGTGTGGAAGCTACATGTTCTCGGAACTTGTCGTCCTGCAAACATACCAAATCTATTGAAACATCCATGGAACGATTTCATTGCACCAGGTTCTTCTTCTTATGCGTTCGTCCGGAAAGTTGATTTAGACTTAATTGTGTTGTGCCTGTTTACCGTAGTGCTACGATATTTGCACCTTTCGGCCGACACATCCGACTTCTTCAGGCATTTGTCGGTCGCGTAACCATCCTGGGTGTTTCGCAGGACTTTTGACTCTCACTGTTGTGGTGTTATCCCCATCCAAACTGGCCCATTTAGAACAGCTGAAGACATCCTGGTCAGCCCACAAGGGAAGGCAGCGGCAGACCACGGGCATTCCCCGCTCACCTGGTTCTATCCCTTTTGGTTCCGCAGTGCGGCCTGCTGAAAGTGTCGCACAGAGTAGGAACTCCACATCTTCAGCGACGAGACCCAGGAGCCTTCAATGAAACTGCACTTGTGAAAACAAGGACGGAGCCCGGAATCGAACCTACAACCTTTGGAGCGCAAGGCGTAATCACTTCTCCACTGAGAGCCCCTTAAAAAACACCTTCGGACAGAAAGAACAACAAGGCTAGAATACTAAGGAACAAGCATATTTACCGTGGCAACCCACAGACATGAAAGTGGGATATGTAACAAATCAGCGGGAAAGCACACATCCATTTGAGAATATACTACAGGCAAACAGGAATTAGGAAAATGAAATATTGTATACGTGTGTAAGGACATGAATGTCTAGAAAAGATCTACCAAACGAACGAACGAACGATCGACCGAAGTTTGTTTTCAAAGGGTAACAAATTGGGCACGCAGGCCCGTCTTACATTCGGCCCTTCCAATCACTCACCTTTCGTTCATCAGTGCATAGTGCATTCACATAGGAAAAAAACATTGTCAAATGAATGTTGTAAACATAAACAATGCATGTTACCATATTAGAAGACAAATCCCCCACCCACCCATCCCCCATCCATCCGCGTGTGCCCCACACACACATCCACCACCCAACCACACACATACCCACAGGCAAATACATGCCCCCATCCATCCACCCATCCCCCAACCCACACATCCCAACCCCCACATACACCATCTCTCTTCCCCCCCCCCCCCCACACATCTCCCACCCACCACACATCCCTCCATACACATCCCTAACCCACCCACACATAAACCCAGGGCACACATGCATGCATCCACCCATCCATCACCCACCCACACATCCCCCACCTTCACACATCTCCCCACCCACACGCACACATCCTCCACCCATCCCATAACCTACCAACACTCACCCACCCACATATCCTCCACCACCCACCCACACACCCCAACCACTCAGCCAAACACACATCCCCAACCACATATCCAACACCCACACACACATATTCCGCCAACTCACATATCCCGCACCTACCCACACACAAACCCGACACCCACCTCAAACAATCCCCCACTTACACACATCCCCCACCCACACAATCTCCCCCACCCACACATCCCACACCCACACACACACATCCCCTACCCACCCCAACCTACATACACTCACCCTCCCACACATCCTCTACTCACCCACACACCAAGCACCTCCTCCCCCCCCCAATTCCAATCCACAATCACACATCTCTTAACTACCACATCTCACCACCATACACACACACACACAATCCCCACCCATACACACATCCCCAACCCACCAACACATTCCTCATCCAAAACACACACCTCCCCACCCACACACACCCCACCCCCACATATACCCCACCCACACACATCCGCCTGCTCACACACATCTTCTCACCCACACACAAATCCCCCACCCATACACTCATCTCTCACACACATCCACCCACTCACGTACTCATCATCAACCACTCACACCCACACATCACCCACCCACCTCATCAACATATGCATCTCTCATCTACCCTCCCACCCACACACACCCAAACCACCCAGCCAAACACACATCCCCATCCTCACATACATCCTTCATCCACCCGACATATCCCACACCTCCTCCCACCCCTCACACATCTCCCCTCCCACACAACACCCAACCCATAAACACATTCCCCTATACACACACATCCCCCGCATGCATTCCCCATACACATCCCCGCCCACACATCTCTAACCCACACACACATCTACCCACCCACACATCCCTCACTTACAAACATCCTCACCACCCACACGTACATCTTCCATCCACTCACATGTACCCCATCCAAACTCACACACTCCAACCCACACAGACATATCCCATTCACAGACACACCTCCACACCCAACACCCACACCCATCCCCCACACCCATCACACACCCATCCCCCAACCCACATACATCTCCCACACACCCATTCACCCTCCCAAATACACATTCCCTACCCACACCCCAACAAACCAATACCCACATACTTCCAACCATCCTCCCAAATATCCCCACCCACACACACATCCCTCACACACACACACATACATCCCCACCGACCACACATCCCTTCACCCATCCACACATCACCCATCAACCCACACAATCCCCCACACACAACCCCTCCACACATACATTCCCCACACCCCACACACACATCCCTCACATACACACCCATACACACATCCTCACATCTAGACACATACATGATGCCTCACATGATCATTGAAACTAATAAGAACAAACTCCCACACTTTACACACAACTGAGACACTGACGATTCTCGTGAGCATTCTCGCAAAAATTGTAAGAAATTGAGGAAAAATTTTGCATATACATTGTGTAGCGTAAAAATTAGTGATGCAATTCAACTCTCTCTCTTTTCTCTATCTCACACACACACTCTCTCTCTCTCTCTCTCTCTCTCTCTCTCTCTCTCTCTCTCTCTCTCTCTCTCTCTCTCTCTCTTCCACTCACTAACTCTCTCACTCACATTACAGTAATGTTATATTATACATGATAAAATCAATTGGCATACAAAATGATAATATGAAAGATGAGAATACACAAAAAAATATGGAATGGCATGTTACAGGACATGCGTGCGCTCAACTCTCTCTCTCTCTCTCTCTCTCTCTCTCTCTCTCTCTCTCTCTCTCTCTCGCAATAACTCTTTCACCCATTAAGTCACTCTCTCCATCTTTCATTCACTCTATATCACACTCTCTTTCACTCACAGACTCACACCCTCACGCTATCAAATACACACTCCCTCGCATACACACGAAAGCATATACACATACACACACGAGCATACACACAATATACACACAAATACACACATATACCCACACACACATACACACATCCACACCCATACACACACACGTACACACCATACACACTCCCTCGCATACACTGCATGCATGCACACATACACACAAACATATGCACATACATACACGAACATACACATATATACACACGCATATACACACATATACACACGCACATACATATAAACACACACACACGTGTACGCACACATAAACACACATATAAAAATACTCACACACAAGCACACACACATACACACATTTACACGCACTTACACATACACACCCATACGCACATTCAGACATGCACACACATACACTCACATACACGCATGTAAACACACACATACACACATATGGACACACGTACACACACCCACCCATCCACCCACACACTTACTCACACATACACGCTGCCTCACATAATCTCACCCTCTCACTCACACTCACTCATTTACTCTCTAAACCACACTAACTCACTCTCTTACTCGCACACACAGACAAGTACACAGACACACACACTCACCCACTCTCTCTCTCTCTCTCTCTCTTACTCATTCACTTCTCATGCAATCTCTCACTCACCCACTGTCTCTCTCTTACACACTCACTCGCTCTCACACTCACTCACACACGCACATACACACATACTCACAAATGTGAGTAGCAGCAAGAAGAAGAAGAAGAAGAAGAAGAAGAAGAAGAAGAGAAGAAGAGAAGAAGAAGAAGAAGAAGAAGAAGAAGAGAAAGAGGAAGAAGAGGAAGGAGAGGAAGAGGATGAAGAGGAAGAAGCGGAGGAAGCGGAGGAACAGCAGAAAGAAGATGACGAATAAGAAGAATGCAATGCTGCATAACGTCGCTAATTAAGCACGTGACTGTTGTTTTGAGTTCGTTTAAGACTCACTTTCTATTACAGAGACCTATTATATGTGAAAATTACTGAGCATAATCTTGCCAAGAAATCAACATACAGCTGAAAGATGCTGGTGTTGACAGCGATGTCCTGTAAAGGATATGCAGAAAAAAAAAATTATATGTGAAGGAGATGTCGAGGTGCGCTTAATTACCATAGCCTGCCTTCATGCAAGCATGTATGTATTTATGCGTGTATGCATGTTTTAGATATGCATGTAACATAAGCGTATAGGTATGCACGTGTAAGGCATGCATGTTTTGTCATGCAGCCTTCCCAGGTACAAACAAGTACATGTGTTCCTCTCACTTGACTCGCGTCTGTTCCACCTGGAAATAACTGCGCAATACGTGTAAAGTTGGGCTGTTTAACAACATTATTTCACAACTACAACATCCGACAGGATGCAGGGATAAATTCTTTCAGACAGAAGATAATGGACAAGTCCGCACTGAGTATTTTTATCCCAACTGAAAGGGATAATATTTGCCACTGAAAAATCAATTTATATTAACGAAGGAAAATTCAATAAATTTATCTTAACCACAAATATTCCAGCATTCTTTCGCGTGTCCTGCTTTTTTGCCTGGCATTTGAATTTACTGTGTAATTTTGTGATTTTATAAGGAAGAGGGAATTTTATTTTATTTTTTAAAAAATCGTGTTTTTTAGCTACAGCTTAGAGATTTTCTGAAACGCATTATAAAGATTATTTCAGGCCAACAAGGTATTGTCCGAACCAAGACGTTGTTGAATATAGAGAAATGAAAAAGAGAAACACAGTTTTCTGAAAACTCAAATCTAATTTGCCCAGAGAAAAAAATAGATCAATAATGGTATATATGATGACGTCAGCATTAACAATGAAATTGATGAGCAGCTGTCGTACAATGTAAAATTCTGCGGAAAACGTCCAGGCAACAATGGAGATGATGACTAAGCAAAGAAACTGTGAAGAAATGTTTGTATTGATGTTTGTTGTTTACTTCCACTGCTAGAGTCAGCTTGTATGGGAAGCCTGGTGATTGTATAATGTAAATACTAGAGATTTTCCGGACTGTCAATCACAGAATGTAGGCGTACGCATGTCGTAGGATGAACTGGCCACGTAGACGATGCTGGTGCCACGTGCTGCATGGCCACTGCAGGAGGTTGGAATCAACCCTACACCAAGGTTGATTTTTTAGACAAATAGTTTGTCATTGCTTTCTGAATGGAAAATCAACTTCCAACTGTTGGGAACGATCGCCTACCCAGCTATCACGGGAAGTTCAAGAGCATTAGGCCCCACCACCAAGCAGACTGCTAATGATGTAAAGGCAACATACAAGTAAGGTATAATCCTGCCCAGGTCATTAGGCGTTTTAGGTATATGGTGCTAGCCTACTATTTTGTAAACCAATCTCCAATCAATGGGTCATGTGGTCAGTATCACCCAGGCCGCTTTTATTTCTCGCGGCGTTTCCTGGTAGCCATTTTACATTGGGCCGACCTGGGAACTCAGGTCGTTACAACAATCTGCCTCAATGGGCATTCGGTCGTATAAGGCTCATGAAGGTTTATTAATAGAAGTGACAACCAACTAAGAAATAGAAATGTAGAAAAGAAAGAGGGGAAAAGATTTAAGATGTCTGTCTGTCTGTCTGTCTGTCTGTCTGTCTGTCTGTCTGTCTGTCTGTCTGTCTGTCTGTCTGTCTGTCTGTCTTTTAGTCTGTCTGTCTGTCTGTCTGTCTGTCGGTTGTTCGGTCGGTTGGTCTGTCGGTCTGTCTGTCTGCGAAAGAGTAACGGAGAGGCAGGGGAAGAATATCCTGACTTCCTTTCAAACCTTTTCACGTTGACTCGCAAGAGGAATTTTACAGAATGCTTCTTTGTTATTGTTAAAATAAACTTTTATTCCGTATAAAACTTGATGTATTTACAAGGAGCTCAGCATGGCCGAATGGATAAGAGCGCACGTTTGTAATCATCCGGTGTGCTGATGCTGAGGTAGCAGGTTAAACCCCTACACCGGTCAGTTGAACTAAAATGTTGGCTTCTCGTCCCTGATGTTGGGAATTACAAGTATATCTGAAGTCGGAGTGGGTTCGCTTGTGGCGAGGGACACTGATAACGGGGAAAGCTGAGCCACAGGCAAAATTTAGTCCAGCGCTACTAGAAATTTCCTATGTGGACTACGCTTGAGTTCAAAATGAGCTCTCTCTCTCTCTCCCCCCCCCCCCCCACCCCCCCCGCCAAAAAAACAAAACAAAACAACAACAACAACAAACAACAACAACAACAACAACAACAACAGCTTATTTGTGGTGTTCGTAAATGTAACGAATGCTTCTTTGTGCGATAGTCCTATAATTGGTCCTGGGCCGTGCCGTGCTATGATACAGAAAGGCGGCCGCATCAGGCGGCATCGTTAGGAGGCTTCATAAGAGGGAGGCATTTTTAAAGAAGAAAAAAAAAACATGTAAGGGGCGACATTTCGAAGACTTGCATCATACTGAGAAAATCCACCGCACGGTAGTGAATTGGTCCTCCGTTTTACATTTCCTTTCTCTGGGAGCGGGATGTATGTCGTTATCGCCCATACTGTGAGCCAAACAGTCTAGTTCCAGACATTCACACACATCATGTGGAGACTGGTCTTCCATCCTGTCTGGATTAGTTCCCTTGGTATGTCGTCACAACCTGATGACTTCCCTTTCTTCAGATTTTGTATTGTTGATCTTTATCAACACATTTAATACAGATTTCATACATCCATCATGTGCCATGCCGGAAAGCGTGGGCGGTCATGACTCGCCATTTCACTCAATCACCAGAGTCGTGGATCAGCACAGTGTTCCTGTCTCGACCATGCCATGTGGCCAAGCCATCCAGGTATTTACTTCTCGGTCTTCCCCTTCCCCTCTGTTCCCTTCGCTCTTGCCAGTTGTCACCAAGTTCTCCAATTCATTTCTTCTCATAACATGTCCAAAAAATTTTGACTGTCTACGTCATTGGTTCTCAACCTTTTTTGGCCCATGCCCCCCTTTATCATATGTTCAGAACGTCATCCCCCCCCCCTTTTCGAATGTCCTCCCTATAAATCCCCCAACCCCCACCCTTACACAGTATACATAAAAATGGAAGCTAAATTTATTAATACATACTAGAACAAGTATAGACATCTACATAAAACGTGATTTGCGGGTCTACTTACGTTATAAAACAAATTTCATTAGGGCGAGAAGTACAGAACCATAAAATTTAGAGGGGAAAGCACTATCAAGTAACTTGTTCTTGTATTAATGCGAACTTGAAATAATTTTAATTCCCCCCCCCCCCTGGAAACCCTAAAATTCCCCCCCCCCCCCCCCCCCCCGGCGTGTGGATTCCCCACCGGTTGAGGACCACTGGTCTACGTCTAATTTCTCTAATCAATTTACGGTTTTCATTTTCTTATAACCGTCTCTGTGGCGAAGAAGTTATGAAATGAATTCAATTCGTAATCTCGCATACCGCATTCGAAACAGCTCTGGGCGATTTTCAAACTGCGCAGTATGTCCTTTAATCTCTATCTCTTTTCTCTACTGTTATGGGTACCAATCAATATTAATGACTTTGTTTCTCATTATTACCACACAAAAAAAAAAAAAAAAAAACAAACAAACAAAAAAACAAAACAAAAACAAAAACAAAAACAAAAAATGGAAAAAGAAAAAATGTCTGAACAGTTCATCCATGGAAAATATATTGTGAAACCACATATCGTGATGTTTTTACCTCTCGAATGCGTACAATTAAGTCCATGGAATTTTACGGATTACGAAAGGAATTAAACTAAATCTTAAAGAGCTTCAGATATGGACACTTAATGGCAGTCACCGTGTAAAGAACGAGCGCAATGTCTAAAAAGCTCTTGCATTCTCCCTCAGGCCTTCACATGGACTATCCCTCAGTCTGAGGTAGTCATATGGTGGATGCAGTCTTAGCAGCATGAGCGATACGACTTCGTATGTTCTATACCCTGAGCCGTGGTGACAATGTGGGTAGTGCGCTTGTCTGTCAGTATCATATTACAGTTTAACTTCCCATGAAGCGAGATTATTTTCTTCAAACGGTGCTGGTTTCTCCCTGACTCATAAAGCTGCGTACCAGACAACTTTCAGGAAAGGCGACGATGAAGGTAAATGGTCACCCTACCTCATATGTTATGGCCTAGAATATGTGAAGTCCCCATCATTTCACACCCAAGCGTCAGTATCTGCTATGGAACTACCTTTACCCTTTTGTACAGCAACACGATGAAGAACTAATGACCAGTTCTCTTCTCCGTCACCCTTACCCAAGATAATCCGACAATGCTGACAATTATCAGGTTTCAAGATTCTGGGTCGAACCAAGAGCCCCATGATGACCATAAAAGAAATTCAGCCGCTGCTGCAACTCTTCTCTCCCCCCTCCTTCTCCTCCTCACCCTCCATCTCGTCCTCCTCCTTCTCCTCCCCCTCTTCGTCTTCTTCGTCTTTGTCCTCCTTCTCTTCTCTCCTCCTCCTCCTCCTTCTCCTCCTCCTCTTCGTCTTCCTCCTCTCGTCATTGTCCTCCTCATCTTCCTCTTCCCACTCCTCCTCCTCTTCTTCCTTCTTCTTCTTCTTCTTCTTCTTCTTCTTCTTCTTCTTCTTCTTCTTCTTCTTCTTCTTCTTCTTCTTCTTCTTCTTCTTCTTCTTCTTCTTCTACTTCTTCTTCTTCTTCTTCTTCTTCTTCTTCTTCTTCTTCTTCTTCTTCTTCTTCTTCTTCTTCTTCTTCTTCTTCTCCACCTTGCTTAGCATGATGCTTAGATGATGCTTAGCATCATCATCATCATCATCATCATCATCATCATCATCATCATCATCATCATCATCACCATCATCATCATCATCTCCCCTCAAAATAAATTAAAGTAAATTACCAATTTCGATACAGCATATTGTTGTATCTCCGCATTTTCAGAATAATCGGCGCTTGTTCGCGGATATGAGCAATCTCTCCACGACCGCCTTTTCCCCCAGGATATTTCCGGGTACTCATTTTAGGGTGGTTCTAAATGGGGCCCCAGTTCAAGGAGTTCTCACCTCTAATTTGATTCAAATACACTCTCACCGGGCCAGCAGGCAAGCGTGCTAACCACATTGTTAACGATCGCCACACAATGCTGATGTTATACCCCACCTCTTCTCTTGATATGTTGTCTACATTTTATATCTTTTATTTATAACTGTGATGAGTGGTCCTGTAACGCTTGTAGCCATGATGACCGCTGCGTTTATTGTCTGCTCTCACGGATATTCCCAACATTCTTCTAAGAGATTGCTTCTGCACCTATTCGCTTCTTCCTGTTATTACTCTTTGTCTAGCATTCGCGATCCTACAGCCCCTGTGACGTGTCTGCACCTTGAAGAGGTAGAGCTACTTGTGCATTTCAATGACCTAAAGAGATATGCCGACGGTAGCGCAGCTACTCGAAGGGTCTCCCATGTCGGACAGGTCAAGGCTAGAACCCTACGAAGAGAGACCCAAGTCTGCTATCACTTAAGTAGACCTGGGACTTTCAAAAGCCAGGGAAAGCAAACTCGCAAGAAAAATGCTTGTTTAGTCGGATGTACTGAGCCACAAACGGTGCACCGCAATTCACTAAATGATGATGGTGATGATGATGATGATGATGATGATGATGATACAAGTATACAGAAGAATAGATCACACATCATCATCAAGTGCATTGCCGATTCTTCATACCCTGCAATCACCAACAACATGTATCAATTCATGTGATAACACCCTTCTGTGCCGTGACGCAATACTGTTAATAATTTTCCCCCGCTGTTTTCCTCTATCTCGCTGTCCAGAAATCTTTCCAGTCGTCACAATACGTTCTAGTTTTCTCATAATGTAGCCAAATAATAACGACTGATATTTATGATAAATTTACTTGCGTTTTATTCCCGCCCGCCCCCCCCCCCCTCAAATTGTTTAGAATACTCGCCTTGGCTATCCAAGGAATTGTCAGCATTCCTCTGTATAAATCACGTTTTCGAGGATTCTTTCTTTTGCTTGCTTACTAATTTTCCAGGATTCTCGCCATATGTTACAACTGGTTGTACATTACGTGCAAGAATTCTTGTTCTAATGGTATCTCGACCATTCGCCATCCTGTGGACGCTCCTAGTAGTAGAAGAGGCTGCTAACCAAAGAGCCACACATAGCGTAGCAGTAAGTGAATGTTGGTGCTTGTTGTCATATTTCTATTGTTATGTGTTGTTTGTTTTGTCTTTCATGATGTTAATTATAATAGTAAAAAATTCGCTTGGATTTTATGTGATCTAATTAGCAGGACAGCTTTTTTTTCTGACAATTACAAATGCTAGATGCGCTGAGACTCGTATTCGAAACAATTTTCACATTTTCCTTTAAAAAAAAACAAAAAACAAATCTCTCGTGGAAAAGAGATGGTCAGCCCACCTCATTTATAACATGATCTAGTCCAGTAAATACCAGTATTTGTAGGTTCTATCTAGAGTAGAGACAGGGGTGATTTACTTCCTACCGGTATTTGTGGGTTCAGTCTAGAGTACAAACAGAAGTGATTTACTTCCTACCAGTGTTTGTAGGTTCTTCTATGGTACAGACAGGGGTGATTTCCTTCCTATCAGTATTTTAGGTTCTTTCTAGGGTGCAGACAGGAATGATTTCCTTCCTACCAGCAAGTGTAGGTGTAATCTAGGGTACAGATAGGAGTGATGTCCTTCTACCAAGCATGTGTAGGTTTAATCTAGGGTACAGACAGGAGTGATGTCCTTCCTACCAGCATGTGTAAGTTTAATCTAGGGTACAGATAGGAGTGATGTCCTTCCTACCAGCATGTGTAGGTTTAATCTAGGGTAGCAGACTAGGAGTGATGTCCTTCCTACCTAGCATGTGTAGGTCTTAATCTAGGGTACAGATAGGAGTGATGTCCTTCCTACCAGCATGTATAGGTTTAATCTAGGGTACAGATAGGAGTGATATCCTTCCTACCAGCATGTGTAGGTTTAATCTAGGGTACAGACAGGAGTGATGTCCTTCCTACCAGCATGTGTAGGTTTAATCTAGGGTACAGACAGGAGTGATGTCCTTCCTACCAGCATGTGTAGGTCTAATCTAGGGTACAGATAGGAGTGATGTCCTTCCTACCAGCATGTGTAGGTTTAATCTAGGGTACAGACAGGAGTGATGTCCTTCCTACCAGCATGTGTAGGTTTAATCTAGGGTACAGACAGGAGTGATGTCGTTCCTACCAGCATGTGTAGGTTTAATCTAGGGTACAGACTGGAGTGATGGTCTTCCTACCAGCATGTGTAGGTTCTGTCTGGGGTACAGACAGGAGTGATGTCCTTCCTTCCAGCAGGTGTAGGTTTCGTCTAGGGTACACACAGGAGTGAAGTCCTTCCTTCCAGCATGTGTAGGTTTAATCTAGGGTACAGACAGGAGTGATGCCGGTGCGGTGGCGAAAGAGTTGATAACGCCATTCGCAATAACACCCACTGCGTTCGAAATACAGATGCGGGCGATTTGGAAGCAGACAACTGGTGTTTAGACAATGCTTGAGTGCAGGTCGTTCAGAAAGCATTTGCAAACTACTGAACACAATCTTTTCAAGAAAACACAAACAGCCCCCCCCCCCCCCCCCAAAAAAAAAAACCCCAATATTATGATGTTGACTGCGACGTCATATAAAGGTTTTGCAAAATGCGTTGTTTTTACAATGGCTATGGAGTCGACCCAGCGTCATTTAGTGGGCATTAGAGATCATGGAAAGTAAACCAGTTTGCTCTATTTTGCTATGAGAGTTAAGACAACAACGTGCAGCCACAGAATGAACTAAATCGAGAACTATAACTCAATGAATTAATACACGATACAATTACTGGAACAGACGTCATAAACGACAGCTGTCTGTCTTCTTGGTTATTACTAATGGACGTTTAAATTTTCACTGACGGAACAGTAAATAAACACTCCGACCAACCAACTGGCTTTATCATTTGTTTCCATGTAAACCACATTCAGACACGATAGGACACGCGGAATGTCCTAAATAAACTATTAACGCCGTTTTAAGGCTCCTAACTTATCCTAATTACCGCCCATTACATCAATTTTCCCTAGCGTCTGGGGAAAACATACATGAAAATGAAATCAGCCTCTTCCATTGATGTCTCTATCCCACTGCCCTTCCTTCACCCCATCTTCCCCGATGGGGAAAAATGATGTCCGGGCGTTGAGTATTCCAGAAAAACCAGATAATGAAGAAAGGAAGAAGGGAATGAGAGAGAAGAGGGAAGAGAGGGAGAGAGAGAGATGGCACAGAGAGAGAGAGAGAGAGAGAGAGAGAGAGAGAGAGAGAGAGAGAGAGAGAGAGAGAGAGAGAGAGAGATTTGGGCAATTTAAAATTGATGAAATCGGCAAATAAAGAAAACAAATATCTTGGCAATCGTTATTCATGGGTCACTTTTTAGTTGCAAAATTACAGAATGTTTTTTCTTCATCTTGACAGGAGAAACGAAGTGATATATAACCTGACTTCTCTACAGACAGCCTGTGACTTGTCTCGCCCGAGAAGTACATTCACTGGCTTTGACTGGCACTTGTACAAGACATGGAAAAGAAAGGGTAAACAAATTATAGAAAATAGGTCTGCATTGCCGAATGGATAAGAATGCGTATTCTTAAACATACAGTGTGCTGATGCCGAGATAATGGATTCAACCTCTACACCGGTCGGTTAGACTACAATGTTGACTAATCGTCAGTAGTAAGAGATGTATTTTACCCCCATTTTAGGTCCGCTTCATAGGTCCGGACCTAGTAATGCTTATATGAAGAGTCTAGGACCTACCGCGTGACCTCACAAAAGCGGATCTACAGTGACCTAGTTTTTTTTCCTTCAAATTACGCGGTCTTTGTTACTTCCAGTCTAATGGGTCTCCCGGGCGAGGCGAGAGGCGCGGAACGGACGGCGCGGCCCGACGTAGGCGGTCGGTGCTCGAACGATCGATAATCGAACCCTCGGTGATCGAACAAATAGAATTGTTTCCTCCCGTCCCCTGTTTTTATTATGGACCCTTAGTCCCACTGTGAGAATTTGCCCACTGTAGTCCACCAGACCCACAGCTATTGTCAGGAGGTGTGAAGTTTGATGATCATCTCGGTCCCTGGCCAGACCAAGTGCAGTACTGAGAGGGCAATGCTACATTTTGATCTTAGCCTAAAGACGGAAACGGGTGAAGAAATTGGACTTTACGGTTGAACAACCTAATGAAATAAAGTGAGATGCCATCGTGCTTTAAAATATTATCGAAGAGGTAGAATACCATGAAGAAATAATCTAATTAACATAGAAACGTTGTCTTATTCCTACAAAGTCTAATACAAATTATCAATATAATAAAATAAAATATGCAATGGAATAATCACACTTAGTGACTTTTGTAAAATAATCTTTAAAGTGTTAGAGAATAATATTAATAAGAATTATTTCCCTTGTGCAGACCAGAATAAATTGTCTCCCTTGATATTTCTGAAGTAAAAACATCTTAAGCATCTCGTTAATCAAAAGTAACTCGCGTTAGAATTAACGCATGGTAGTGACATATGGAATTTAGAGGTTTTAAATGTTGCTGAATCGATTGAGCACATCTCTGAAGTTGTAAACACATATTCTAAGGCATTTTGCTTTTGCACCAACTACGTAAACACGGGGTAAATTTAAGCAAATATAAATACATAACTACAAATCATGTCAGAAATATTAGATCTTGAAAGGCAAAATCCTTGGAAATGCGTGGATTTTGACAAAACTATTTTATTTTGCAGTAATCTCACATAGGCTTTAAACATTAAGCTGCTGGCAGTCACTGCAATGTATTTACTGCACGACAAGACAAAATTCGAGTGGCTATATCAGAGCACATAAAAATAAGAGGTGCACAAGAATAGACAGTTGAATCCCTTTCCAGCCAGTATCAATGTAACCGAAAAACCAATAACGCGTTAACATGCTATGTTATAACGTCAGTCTAACTCGCATTAGAATTGACGAACGGTTGCGAAATGTGAAATATGGAGGTCTACATGTCGTTGGATTGATTGAGCACACCTCTTAAGTTGTAAACAAATATTCCCAGGCACATGGTCTTGCATCTATGATTATTGTCCGCCTATATGATTGTGTGACTGTGTCTGTGTGTGCGTATGTGTGACTGGTCGCTATACAGAGCTATAATTGTACCACAACGCCCAGGCAACGCTGAGAAGTAAACGAGACCCAAAGTAACCGTAACTACGTGTGTGTGATTCCATTCCGGGAGTTTGACATACATATCACAGTGAAAGTTAGTAGTGGGGTATGTAGTTTTCCACCCCCATTTGGGATCGCCCATAAAAGCGAAATAATTTCTTATATCACTTATGTTAGTTAGTTAGTTAGTCGACAGATCATCCTCATTGCACATCGAACCATTCAGTCCATAAGTGCTCGGATCCCCTCCTCAGCAAATTCCGCAGCATGTAGAGGCTAACGACGCCAGTTCTGTGTTGGTTTATCAATCTTCTTTGGCTTCATGAGTAGTGTTCTTGTTTGGCCACCCCTCTTTTAATTTGCTGCTCTAGCAGTCTGGCCATTGTTGTAGAGTCACAGTCATCACTTGGTTCTCGCAAAAGTCTTACTTCTCGTAGAGCATTCAGAATGTCAGTCTGGTCCATGGCGCGTCCGCCCTCCACAGTAGCCTCACCTGCGAGCTTGTCAGCCCGCTCATTTCCTTGTACTCCCGCATGCCCTGGCACGAAGATGAAACTAATCTTTGTCAGCCGAGACCGCTCCAGAGGCAGCAACCATCTCTTCGGATCGACCCATCCTCTATCCTCTTGATCATGTTAATTGAGTCGCTAAGGAAACAAGCCCTAGTGAATGAAAAAAGACCTCCCCCGATGTGTCTCCACCTTGCCGTGGTGGGGGAGCTTGAGTGTCCCGTTGACCCCATGTGCTTGCCGATGGGTGAAAACTACATATCGGACATGGGATAGGGACCAGACTAAGAGAGACACAACCTGCTGCTCTGCAGGAGACTGAGGATAGCAGTCAAAAGTTTAAATCAGGCGCATGAAGGCAGTTCTTGTTTCGGACAATACTCTAAGGCTCTCTGTCGAGGGTTTAGCCTGAACGCCTCTAAGCCACAGACCCTCGGATCTGAGAGTCGGGCCGATATCCACCTACCGAAAAATTGTTTCGGACAATACTCTAAGGCTCTCTGTCGAGGGTTTAGCCTGAACGCCTCTAAGCCACAGACCCTCGGATCTGAGAGTCGGGCCGATATCCACCTACCGAAAAATTGGAATCGAGATACTGAGCAAGCTACATGCCCAGTTCTGACACTTGTTTGAAGGCTTTCAGCTGAGGGATATGTTGGATTCCCGGAGGAGATGGCCTGGCCGTTTCTCACTGACTGCTGCACGAAGGTAAGGTGCTGAGCCGGCAGCACATGTAGCCTACCTCGTGAGCGAGTACAAAAAGTCAGTAAAATGCCCTAGTCGAAGGAAATGGTTACGAAAACTGTCTGTATCTAACTCATAGAGAGTGTAGATAAAAGTGGAGAAACGTCTCAATAACGCGAAATGGAACGCACGGCGAGCGAACCTATTGCGTGGTCCAAAGTCAAAAGCAAAAGCTTACCGAGTGGAATGTCGCCCGCAGTCTGACCGCCCTGGAGCTCACTTGAGCGACCAGTGGCAAGCGAGATGCCCAATACATGGAAGTGAGGAACTAAAGCAGCCATGAGCAGGACGTGGCAACTCCTCGGGTGAGCCCAGTCTCGGAGCAATATGTGCCGGCTCTGCAATTATGGAAGCCTCCTTGGATAGCGAGGGACTGCCCATTGTCTGCCCCTGCCTTCCCTTGAGGGCCGACCGCGATGTCGTTGGTCGTTCTATCTTGACCAGCTGAGATGTGGGCGACATCACAACAGTCTAACGTGCCTCGAAATCAGAGGAAGGTTAACCTCATTAAAAAAATGCCCGCCGGAAGTCGGAAGTGTCGTCCTACGGGTGGCAAACTAAAAATTGACACTACGCAATTACGTCCGAGTGAAATGTCTCGTCCGAATGTCTCTCGTGCTAGGAGCAGCTCTGACTACCTAGTTTCCGAATGCCGCTCTTGTTCGGAACAGCTCTGACTAGGTAGTTTTCCGAATGTCCGCCGTGCCTGGAACAGCTCTGATGGTACAGGGACAAGCACATGTCCGAAAACTCGCTTAGTGGAAACCAACCGCAGAGCTGACTGGTTTGTGCAGGAACGGCCCAGAGCGAGGCGAAATGCCCAATATATTGAAGTGAGGAATTTAAAACAGCCATGAGCAGGACGTGACGATTCCCTCGGTAAACCCAGCACCAGAGCGTTATGTGCCGGCTCTGCAATTATGGAAGCCACCCAGGATGGCGGAAAATGCTATGGACTGTCCCTGCCTTCACTTGAGGGATGACCGTGTAGTCTTCGACTGTTCCAACTTGACCAGCTGAGATGTGGACGGTACCACAAAAGTGAGAGTCTCCCAGGATTGCTAACCTGGTCAAAAATGCACGCTAAAAGTCGGATGTGTTGGCCTGAGGGTTTCGACCCGAGGGTGCCTAACCAGACACACCGCAATCACATCTGAAAAAATCACTCCGGATGAACGCAAAGAAGAAGAAGAAGAATCCCTTTCCAGCCAGTATCAACGTAACCGAAAAACCAATAACGCGTTAACATGCTATGTTATAACGTCAGTTTAACTCGCATTAGAATTGACGAACGGTTGCGAAATGTGAAATATGGAGGTCTACATGTCGTTGGATTGATTGAGCACACCTCTTAAGTTGTAAACAAATATTCCCAGGCACATGGTCTTGCATCTATGATTATTTGTCCGCCTATATGATTGTGTGACTGTGTCTGTGTGTGCGTATGTGTGACTGGTCGCTATACAGAGCTATAATTGTACCACAACGCCCAGGCAACGCTGAGAAGTAAACGAGACCCAAAGTAACCGTAACTACGTGTGTGTGATTCAATTCCGGGAGTTTGACATACATATCACATTGAAAGTTAGTAGTGGGGTATGTAGTTTTCCACCCCCATTTTGGGATCGCCCATAAAAGCGAAATAATTTCTTATATCACTTATGTTAGTTAGTTAGTTAGTCGACAGATCATCCTCATTGCACATCGAACCATTCAGTCCATAAGTGCTCGGATCCCCTCCTCAGCAAATTCCGCAGCATGTAGAGGCTAACGACGCCAGTTCTGTGTTGGTTTATCAATCTTCTTTGGCTTCATGAGTAGTGTTCTTGTTTGGCCACCCCTCTTTTAATTTGCTGCTCTAGCAGTCTGGCCATTGTTGTAGAGTCACAGTCATCACTTGGTTCTCGCAAAAGTCTTACTTCTCGTAGAGCATTCAGAATGTCAGTCTGGTCCATGGCGCATCCGCCCTCCACAGTAGCCTCACCTGCGAGCTTGTCAGCCCGCTCATTTCCTTGTACTCCCGCATGCCCTGGCACGAAGATGAAACTAATCTTTGTCAGCCGAGACCGCTCCAGAGGCAGCAACCATTCTCTTCGGATCGACCCATCCTCTATCATCTTGATCATGTTAATTGAGTCGCTAAGGAAACAAGCCCTAGTGAATGTCTGTGTCTCGAGCCATGTTATTGCTTTACTTACTGCCATGACTTCCATGGTCAGGCTACTTGTGGTTTCAGTGAAAGCACCAGAGTCCTCCTTCACAATTCTCCCTCTGGCTAGAGCTGTAAAGGCCCATGAGCTTCTCACATGTCGGACGACCGACCCATCTGTGTAGATGGCTGCGTCACTGTCTAGCGAATTCTCGAAAATCAACGCTTGTACTTCTGCCTCCACAGCAGCCGGATTTTCTTGTCTGCATTTCCTATCTAGTTGGATGCAAACTGAAAAGGATGTGCAGAAGTCTGTTGGCACTTGCACCCACTCCTCGCCAGGTTCTAAGTCCTCAAGTGAACACACCTGTTGAAGAATGTCTTCGGTTTGACCCATCCACGACCGTCTTCTTTTTAACCTGCTGTCCTTCACCTTCCTAATTTCACTATGCAGTGGATGTTGTGTGTTTGCGTTAACTCTGAGGTAGGCGCGTGCCCTGCAAACTTGTATTCTCTCTTCAATGGTTGGAAAATCAAGAAGGTAGCGCATCGCCCTGCATGCTGTATCTCTTGTACATCCAAGAACAATGCGCATAGCTTTCATTTTGTATCCTTTCCATCCTTTCTATCTGCTTATGGCTGAGAGTATATATCATATCACTTATGTGTCGTCACAAAAAGTGTTAAGAAGCTGAATTTTCAGATCTCATACTGTAGGATATACAACTGCTTCCCGTTTTGTATAGCTAAAAAGATCACCTGTAATTATTAAAAGTAATATTTAAAAACCAATGAATTTGTGCTGTGTAAAGTGAAAAGAATAGAAGGCGGCACGTGTTAGGAGGACACCAACAAATTCGATGCATATTTGCGAATCCGATCGACAGAATGCTTGAATTTTTCTGTAACATAGATATTGTATAGTAACCGATTGTATATTATTTATTGCGGTTATTACTGACTGTAGTGGATGAGTCTTAAACACTATTATCATACCTATGACGATGTGTTAGAGACACAAGACTCATTTTCGGGCTGTCTGATGGTGTACAGCCATTCCCGGTCACATGTCTATGGGATACATCTGGGACACGTGGTTAATGGCTTCAACCGGACCACGTGGGATGCATCTTCCGGTCACATGCATAAGGGTACGTCCGGTACACGTGGTTAATGGTTACATTCTATCAAAGATGGCACTGTTTTCGGTCACATGTGTAAGGGGTACATACAGTACACGTGCAGATCAAAGATGGCAGTGAATCCGGTCACACGCATAAGGATATATCTGGGACAAGTGGGCAATGGTTACATCCGGGCAAAGATGATTCTACATCCAGTCACATGTTTAAGGGTACAGTGAAAACACGCGGTTAAGAGGGGTTCTATAGAAAAGGGTGTTTTGTCAGTTGTCTAATCAGGAGATCTAATTCGGGATGATCAGAAGCAAACATAAAAAATGTGTGTGCGTGTGTGTGTGTGTGCGTGGTGCGTGCGTGCGTGTGTGTGTGTGTGTGTGTGTGTGTGTGTGTGTGTGTGTGTGAGTATGTGCATGTGTATGTGTGACTGATTGCCATGTTCTATTGCATACTGGCCTAGGCGTGATTGTAACACAACGAATCTAATGAGTAACGTGTACTTAGAAAACATGATACCGTGACCTTGGCCACTCCGAGTTGACCTGTAAACAATACAACAAATGACTATATCGCGTTGATAGGCCACAACCGTACCACGTTATTGAATCAAGTTCAGACATGTCAGAACATCGCAAACCATTCTGCCGAGTCACGATTCTACGTCAGCAGATATCGTGTATACAACGCCCAACATTGTTCGTATAGATGCACCTTTCTCTGCGAGCAGCAACCAGATCATCATGTTGCATGTCGCTGAAGGTAAGTTTGACTTTGAAAAATCTGTCACATTTTCATTGCGTTTCTCTAAGTCGGCACACATTTAACCTAACAATACTAGCATAATACAGGAGATATATGATGCTAGACGTATATAACTGAAGTGAAAAGACAGTTCTTCATATATCATGGTAGACTGGGTCGTGCTGGAATAGAACTTTTCAGCACAGCGCTATCATGGTACCGTGAAACATATTTGTAGTAGTGTGTATTCGTAGGGGAAGGTGAAAATGTCTTGAGGGGTATACATACTCATTATCGATAGTGATTATTATAGATTATCGATTACAGTGACTTGGTTCTCGTTGAATAATCATATTGTCAACACTCCAACACCAACTGTAATGCTGTGTTCAGAGACGGTGGAAAGAACGCAGGCAATGAATTACCTGGGGATACGGTTTGATCGAAGCCTTGCTTATAATGTGCACATAGACCAGGTGATAACAAAGGCCAAGCGGGGTTTGGCAGCGATGCGGGTGATGGCGGCAGCAAACTGTGAGCAGCGCCATCTATGTCTTCTGTACGAGGGGCTGGTCATGTCTGTTTTGGAGTATGCAATGGCAATCCTGACTCTCAGCCATAAGCAGATAGAAAGGATGGAAAGGATACAGAATGAAGCTATGCGCATTATTCTTGGATGTACAAGAGATACAGCATGCAGGGCGATGCGCTACCTTCTTGATTTTCCAACCATTGAAGAGAGAATACAAGTTTGCAGGGCACGCGCCTACCTCAGAATTAACGCAAACACACAACATCCACTGCATAGTGAAATTAGGAAGGTGAAGGACAGCAGGTTAAAAAGAGGACGGTCGTGGATGGGTCAAGCCGAAGACATTCTTCAACAGGTGTGTTCACTTGAGGACTTAGAACCTGGCGAGGAGTGGGTGCAAGTGCCAACAGACTTCTGCACATCCTTTTCAGTTTGCATCCAACTAGATAGAAAATGCAGACAAGAAAATCCGGCTGCTGTTGAGGCTGAAGTACAAGCGTTGATTTTCGAGAATTCGCTAGGCGGTGACCCGGTCATCTACACAGATGGGTAGGTCGTCCGACATGTGAGAAGCTCATGGGCCTTTACAGCTCGGGCCGAGGGAGAATTGTGAAGGAGGACTCTGGTGCTTTCACTGAAACCACAAGTAGCCTGACCATGGAAGTCATGGCAGTAAGTAAAGCAATAACATGGCTCGAGACACAGACATTCACTAGGGCTTGTTTCCTTAGCGACTCAATGAACATGATCAAGAGGATAGAGGAGGGGTCGATCCGAAGAGAATGGTTGCTGCCTCTGGAGCGGTCTCGGCTGACAAAGATTAGTTTCATCTTCGTGCCAGGGCATGCGGGAGTACAAGGAAATGAGCGGGCTGACAAGGTCGCTGGTGAGGCTACTGTGGATGGGCGGACGCGCCATGGACCAGGCTGACATTCTGAATGCTCTACGAGAAGTAAGACTTTTGCGAGAACCAAGTGATGACTGTGAATCTACAACAATGGCCAGATTGCGAGAGCAGCAAATTAAAAGAGGGGTGGCCAAACAAGAACACTACGCAGGAAGCCAAAGAAGATTGATAACCCAACACAGAACTGGCGTCGTTAGCCTCTACACGCTGCGGGATTTGCTGAGGAGGGGATCCGAGCACTTATGGACTGAATGGTTCGATGTGCAATGAGGATGATCTGTCGACTAACTAACTAACTAACATTATCGATAGTAATATTTGGACTGTTTTAACCAGGGGTACATGTAAGATACAAAGCTATTTTTCATAATATATATGTCTAAAATGCTGTTATAGTACCTTATTCTTATCAAATTTTTACACATACCAATGCCCACGAAAAGCTAATTAGGAAATTGTGGATCATACTAAGTAGCAGCACCGTACAGTTATTGCATGGCGTGCCTTAATTTCCTACCCAATCAAGAAGCCGAGAATCTATTCATTCATTCTTGTGATAATCGTGGTGGTTATGCGGACCTAGTAACGGTTCGATTGCGGGATGTACTACAATAGAATATCACCAAATAGGAAATAATCATATTAAGCCTCAGCTGAATTGAGGAGTGCATCATCGACTATAATCACCAAAAGAACACATCAGAACCATCCCCATCCAACGTCGAGCGATCATCGTCACAATTAACAACCTTAACCTAAAGTGAATCCACACTAGCGGATGAGCCTTAAAACACCTTCTTAAAAACGAGATGGTTGTAATATACTTACAGTCATGTCTTCCATAGCTGAATAGTCCTCAATGCGAAGAAGTCTATAGTGCGTATGAGGAGACTGTATATGTGTTTAGGTGTATATTGAGGGTATGGGGTGTCAGGCATTGATAGTACCTTTGTTAAGGATGGCTGTCACTCCCTTTTCAAGGGACCATCCTCCACTGGCCCAAGTCCTATATCAAGCTCATGCCTGTGGCTCCTAGTAGCTGTCAGCCTGCGACAGCGGCAACCAACGGGCAACAGATGTGACAGACTGGCTAAACCAGGCATGGTAGCCGATTTGGTGTCCAACTGATCGGTGAATTAGGGTACGCCTACCCAGCATGTGAAGACAGGATTCGGCAGACTGCGCGGATGAAATCACTGATGATTCAACGGGCAAGACGGCGTTTACGTGCAAATCGTTGTGGAACGTTATGAGTACGGCATGGCACGTAGAGCGCCCTAGTCATTCACTGCACATATATTCGTCTCCAGTCTTTACTTGTCTTGTTGCTTGTCTAAGATGGACTCAGGCGAGAGAGTGAGGTCAACGAATTGCGCAACTCTTCCTCACTTTAATCCAATTCATCGCTGCAAGTCATTCTTCATCCAACTATTCATCATGACACCTGGGAGACTGCAGCCATAGACCGAAATTCGTGGCGTGCATCATTACGCAAGGGTGCAGTCACGTGTGAGGCAACCATGACTGCAAGAGCTATGAAGAAAAGGAAGAACAGAAAAACCACTGCAAGAAATCCTCCTACAGAAAAGTCAAGCATTCTTTGTCCACATTGTCAAATAACATTTCGAGCCAAAATAGGCCTTATCAGTCATCCTAGAACTCACGGCTCCATACTTTCAACCCCACTGTATGAAATGAATGGTTATCATCATTCTTGATGGACAAACAACACATATGCATATTGTTCTTAGTCTGGCTCTCAGGCTGTATCACACTGTGACTACAACACGCACAGAGCTGCGCTCTCTACGCTATCTATTTCATTATGCTGAGAGGTCATGGGCGAGCATGACCAGCATTCTCCAACTTGTCTCAAACATACAGCGAGTCAATGAGCGGGTAGCAGGTCGCGTAGTTGCGCCATACGAACAGCAGCCTCAATGTAGTCTGACACGCTTGACCTATGAAACTGGCTGAAACCGGTTTTACGCATGGATCAAACCTATTATATTTGCTCTAGGCTGGTAACAGTCGCTCATTGTGATCCGAAGATGACTACATACTTCAAGACTGTGCCTGATAACTGGGTCTACATGACTCGTAATGGTGAGACTCCTAGATCGGTGGGCGCTGGTGTTAATGCCGTGTTTGTCTCATCCTACAGAGGAACGACTATGATACACATCTGTCGATTCTTTGGCGAGTCCGACAATAAGTTTCCTATCAAGCTGGCGATGACACTTTCTCGTCAAGAATATGAACAGATGATAGCTATGCAACGAAAGATCCTAGCTGACTTTGATCGTCTCAGCCAGGCCAAGCAGCCCTACCAAGTCAGTAACCTAGTCAAACAAGACACAAACCGAAGTAATCAAGTCCAAAACGTTCAAGTCAGTGCTCAAGTCAAACAGGGCACTAAACGAAACCAACAAGTTGCTGCACACTATATCTCCAGTTTTAAACCCAGCTACAGTCAGATGTGTGATGACCCCATCAACCAATTTCCCTTCTCACCTGGTTTTCCCGATATGGTGCATGACACAACACACCCTATTGATCAGATCTGCACATCCAACGATGTGTCAGAAGAATGGAGAAATCAGACGCCAGGTCTGTGATAAAATTCTTGATGTTACATGGAAAATTACCTACAGAAATACACAGGGAGATGGAGCCAGTGTTTGAGGAATTCTGTCCTTTGTATGCTTCTGTAAAAAAAAAATTGGTGTTTCCAGTATAAGTATGGCAGTTCCCAAGTTGCTGATCTGCCGAGATCAGGACGACCATCCTCAGGGTGCAATGATGCAAATTCTGCAAAAGTGAAGAAAATCATAGACCAGTGCGGGAAAATGACAATTGCAGAGATATCGGGTTCAGCAAAACTGAGTAAGGGTACAATTTTTAGAATTTTACACAACAGACTGGACATAAGAAAAGTGTGTGCCCGCTGAGTCCCGCGCCTGCTGACATGTGAACAGAAATAATACACAGGTTAACATTTGGCGGTCGAAAAACATGTTGACGACCATGGTGACGGTAGATGAGACTTTGATTCACCATTACGACCCAGAATCCAAAATTGCCAGCATGCAGTGGAAAATCCCGGGCTCGCCATCACATGTCAAGCCAAGAGCTCAAAATACTGCAAGACACGTTATGCTAACCTTTTTTTTTTTGGGGGGGGGGGGGGGGGACGCCATATGTGTCATATTGAAAGATTGCATGCTTCGTGGCAACACGATTAATGGGCGGTACTATGCAGATCTCCTTATCAAACTAAGCTGGGCAAAAAAACGAGTGATACGCAAAATTCTGTCTTTGCCCTCCCATAAAGCACGGCTTGTGCTGCATACTGCCAACGACTTGAATATTGATATTCATCCACACCCACCATATTCTCTAGATTTGGCTCCATCAGACTTTATTCTTTTCCCAAATCTTAAAAACAGCTGAAAAGAAATTGGTTTGACAGTGACGAAGATGTCGTACTGGCTTGTGATAACTGGTTTAGTTCGAAAAATAGGTTGCTTTATTCTACGGGTGTTTTAAAGGTCACGTAGAGATGGCAGAAATGCATAAATTCAGTTGCCGGTTACATTGACTATAAGCACTGTGCCAAATTTCAATTTTCTCCGCCTTCTCCTTCATGGTCAGGCTAAAGACTTATGAGAAGCCCTTTGTGATATATATGTCATGTGGTTAGAGAATGTTACATATTGATGACAAATTCAAGAAATATGTCAACAAACCTAAAGAAACGGTTTAATCCAAATTAGGAAATATTTTGACCACATTCATAAATATCTCAACCAAATTTATAAATATGTCGAACGAAATAAGAAAAGGTGTTAACCAAATGTGAAAAATATTGACCAAGAAAAGAAATATTTCAAGGAAACATATGAATGTCTCGGCCAAACTTATAAAAAGTAGGAAAATTTGTTAGCCAATTGGGGAAAATATCCACCAAGTAGGAAATAATGTTAGCCAAATGGGTAAAATATCGGTCAAACTTATAAATATCCTGGCCAAACTTATAAAAGGTAGGAAAATTGTTTAGCCAAATGTGAAAAATATTGGTCAAGTAAAGAAATACTGCGTCCAAAAGTTATAAAAGCAAGAAAATGTGTTTGCCAAATGGGAAAAAATAAATATTGGACATCTAAAGAAATATTGTGTCCCAATTTATAAACAGTAGGAAATTTTGTTAACCATACAAGAAAAATATTTGTCAGGTAAGGAAATATTTCTGCCAAACTTATAAAAAGTAGAAAGAATTGCTAACCAAATAGGAAAAGTATTGACCAAGTAAAGAAATATCATGTCAAAACTTAAACAAAGTAGGAAACTGTGTTAACCAAAGGGGTACAATATTGGTCAAGTAAGGAAATATTTCAACCAAACTTATAAATACCTCTTACAAATTTTCCAAACGTGGAAATCCAGCAACTAATTCGGGATAATGCTCGCCCGAGTGATGTGACTATCTACACAGATGGTTTTGTGTTGAGAGGTAGGAGAAGTGCCTGGGGATTCTTAGCAAAAGCTAATGGTCGACGTTTGGTGCAGGAGAGCCTGGTGTATGATACTACAAATCTAGCTTAAGAATGGAGGCGGTAAGTGTAGCTTTCTGCTAGATGGAGAACACGATACATACATACATACATCGTGATTGTAACTGACTCAGAAAGCAAGCTGAGGAGGGTGAGCACAGGCAGGACTTCGTGCAGAGTTTCTTGCTACGCTTCAGAGGTCACTGGTGGCAAGCATTACCTGGATCTTTTCTTCAGGGCATGCCGGTGTGCTGGGGAAATGAACAGGCGGACATATTGAATGGCTCGGCAAAACTTGATGGAGTATTGATGCATGACAAGGCAGACTTGGTTGCGGCCTTGTGGGAGCACGTGTACACCTCGGAGGAGCAAATGGATCACCATGGTCCGGGAAGAATGAGGCATCGAGGAGTGACGAGGGGATCTGGCCGACGCTCGACGCTCAGGGGAAAGGCGAGACGGACATATAATCAGATTGCTACTGGAACTATTGGTGTTGGAACTCTTCGCTGGCTGCTGAGGATGGGGACGGAGCGCTTATGGGAATGCCCCAAATGCTGTGATGTCGGTTCCTAAATTAATCAATCAATCAATCTTCCAAACTTATAAACAGGAAAGTTTGTTAACCAAATCGGAAACAAATTGACCAAGTAAAATCATATTTCAACAAAACTTATAAATATCTCGTCCAAACTTATAAAAAGTCAGAAAATATACTAGCCAAAGTGACAAAAATGTTGGTCGAATTAAGAAATATTTCAACCAAACTTATAAAAAGTAGGAAAATATTTTGGCCTAACTAAGAAATAGGTAAGGCAGAATAAGAAATAGGTTGACCAATTTAAGAAAAATGTGTTACCTAAATTAGGAACAATGTAGCTTCTGTAGTTATGTCAAGAGTATCTTGAACTGTTATCTGAAAGGCATTTCACACTACATAATTATCAACGTCAGCACTTTCCCCCTTTTACATTACCGAAAACTTCAACTTACCATTTCAAAGTACCTCCTAATGAAGCACTTACACAGACTAATCAAGCATCTCTCCAGACTCTTTGTTTTTCTTTTACCACAAAGTGGCTCTGTATTTCATAGACAGCTTCACACCTTTTCCATGTCACTGCATTAAGAACTCCAAACTTTCTTTGTACATGAGCTCCAATGAAACAGTCGTAACGACATTTATGAATGCAATCTGTGGCTCCACCTGGGAAAGTTTCGATATCATCTGAGTATTCGTCATCAAGGGGCCATTTCCCATGGCTGACATCTTCAACTTTACATATCACAATGTCCGCTACACTAAACTTCCTTTTCCATCTCTCAACATTACACGGGTTTTCTTGAAGTCCAGCTAAAATAACATTTCTTACTTTATCCACCTCTATCTCACTTTGTCATTTCACATCCGCAGTTGCGTCAAGTCTCCAACCAACCAACAGTGTCTGTTATGAAGCCGCCCTTTCTTAAAACCACCTCTGCATTATTGACCCCTTGAGTATCATCCACCACATCTTCTATCCGACTTTCAACGTTTCATACCACTTAACAATAATATTCTCTATGATTACAACACATCCGGTATTCTGCTGATTCGGCAATTTTCACAACCTACTGCAGATAATCGTTTGTCCCCTATGCGAACAACAGCTGTATTTCAGAAAATGAAAAGTATCTAATGCAATAAGTCCCTATCGTTGAATGAAAAATAAAATTTCAACAATAAAATTTCACAATAATTAAACATTAAATTTCTCTTTATTGTGTCTAATTTGAATGTATTATGCAGAAATTTAATCTATATTTTTTTGTGAAATTTAATACCACATACAGGGAGGCCCCGCTATACGTCGCTTCAGTTTACTTCGTTTCGCTAAAACGTCGTTTTCACAATAGGGACATAACTTCACTGTACTTAGCTACGTTCCGTCATAAGGTCGTCACCTATGTTGCTATGCTGCTTTAACGTCGCCATTTTACATGTTGTGTAGTGCGTTTTCCCAAGATTTTATCGTGTAATCACCCATAATTATAAGTTCAAAGCACACAGTAAGTGTTGATTGTGTCTGGTTGTAAAAGAACCAAGAAAAGTGTTACTCTTGAAGTGAGGTTAGATGTGTTACGTTGTTTAGAGGCTGGCGATTGGGCTGTTGTTATCGGTAAAGTCCACGGTTTACCTCCAACCATGGTAAGGACAATTTGTGCAGGTGCTGACAAAATCAACGAGGGTGCTATAAACGGAACCCCTTTGAGTGCTTCCAAGATCACTCATACCAGAAGTACTCTTATGGAGAACATGGAAGCACTATTGGCCGTCTGGATTGAAGACCAGAACCAACGGAATATGCCTGTAAGCAAGATGGCTATTCAAGAGAAAGCAACCTCTATATGAAGATCTAGCTAAGAAAGCGGGTGAGGGCAGTTCTAGTAGTGCTAATGATAGTTTTGGAGCGATCCGTGGTCTTAATGCCTCTACGTCCCAATAACTCTTCGACTCGCCCTCCAATCCACCTCTAGTTTAGCCAATGTTTATGTTATGTTGTTTGTCCATCAAGAATGATGATGACCATTCATTTCATCCAGTGGGGAAATAATATTACCAGGGGGAGGGGATTATTTAGCCAATAAATATCAACAACTATCAAAATAAACATTACATAATACACACTGTTTCATTTCATTCTATGGGAAATAGTGCTTCGCTATACATGCATGTCATTTCACTTAGAGTCGCGTTTTCCAAGAACGTAACCCCGACGTTAACCGGAGCCTTCCAGTACTAGAACGTGTCTAGACATCTACACACAATGTGATTTGTGGGTCTACTTACGTTATAAAACGAATTTCAGAAGGGATGATAAGTACAGAACCATAAATTATCAAGGGAAATACAATATCAGATAATCGGTTCTTGTATTAACGCGATTTCCCCACCGATTGAGAACCACTAATCTAGAGAGATTGCAACACATTAAAAATGAGAATTGTCAAAATTACATATTTTCAACACTAATGTATGGCTCGGAAGCCTGAACGTTGAACAAGCAACTAGAAAGTCGAATAGTCGGCTTGGAGATGTGGATATACAGACGAATATGTCGTATTTCATGGAAACAAAATCAATCAAATACAGAGGTTATAGATAAACTTGGAATGAAAAGAGAGTTGATGAAAGAAGTACAAAAGAGGCAAGTGAAATATTTCGGCCACGTTAAAAGACATTACACTCTTATATAAACCATACTGAAGGGCAAGCGATCGAGAGGTAGACAACGATACAAGTGGAAAGATAACATCAAGAGATGGACGAACATCAGTCTGACAAAAAGTATAGTCAGGACGAGAGACAGTGTTGGAGATCCACTGCAGCCAACCTTCATTGTGGAGACGGCACCTGATTGACTGATTATGATATGATCGTAAACAGAATTGTTTAAATAAAAACACATATGGAATGCTTTCAGCTGGATAAGTACTATTTGTGATTTATGTGTGTATGATGAGTTTGAAGAAGACGATGACAATATTTTCGAAACGTAGCTATCATTGTCCGTTCGACGCGACTAAACAAGGCATCATTTTCCCTGTACATATTAGAAATCATCCTAAAAGTATAAACAATGTTTACAAATAAAATGTCATGACACCGGAACATGTTATGGTTGTGTGAAGTGTTAAGGCCACACATTTTTAAAGGCCCGAGTGCAGGGAAGTATAGGTGGTCAGTCTTTCCTTCCTGTAGCAAATGACAAAAGCACGTATCAAACCGGTGTCCGATCACGTTCATGCTATTGCCAGTGTAACATTCTAACCACTACACTAACCAGCCTGCTAATGTATCTAACATATTAAATAAAACAATTAAGACAGTTATCGTTACATTTCTGACTTTATCATAATTATCCAGTGACAAACTGAAAATCATGGGCATTTATGGTTTGCCGTTTTACTCAATCACCAGTGTCTTGGAGCAGCTCAGTATTCTTGTCTCGGTCATACTAAGTGGCCAGGCCTTTCAGATATTTATTCATTTGCCTTCATTGGCTCTTTTCCCATCAATCTTGTCAGTGTTTACTAAATTTTTCCGTGTATTTCTCCTCATAATATGCTCAAATATTCTCGATTTTCTACGTTTAATTTCTCGAATCCGTTTACAGTTTTCATTTATCTCGTGCAGAAGATGCTCATTGGTTGTTTTTTTTTCCTGTATGTGTACGGTATACTTTGCACTTTTCTTACAAACCACATTTTCAATGCCATTAGATGTGTCTCAGCGCGTTTGCTTATTTCTGCGAATTGAAGAATCCAGACATTCTAGGCATCCGTAAAGAAATTGGTCTATTATTGTTTTCCTTCTTGGCACTCAACATACTGGTCGATGACCGAAGCCATTGTCTCCATATGCAACTTAGGCAGACATAAAAATATACAACCCGTAGCTTGTGTTTTAATTTTCTGTCAACAATACTTTCGCTGATAATGCCACTAATAACAATCATATTAAAAACCGTAATATCAATAATGATATCGGGGAGCAAATCGTTAAACGAAGTAAATGACAGTTTTGTATTCTATCGTTAATTTAAGAAGGCATATAATCTGCACTGAGGTAGCGCTAGAATTGCTTGCTATTGTTTGAGTAAGGGTTGGCGGGATATGTGATTTCTTATCAACTGTTGTTATGAGAAGTTAAGGGGAGTTATGGTAAATGTGTCAGTGCTCAGGGTTCGATTGATAGGAAAATAACCGAAGTTGTAAGTGGTCAGGGTTGGTTTGTTAGGAAAAGAGCCGAAGTTGTCAGTGGTCAGAGTTGGTTTGTTAGGAAAAGAGCCGAAGTTGTCAGTGGTCAGGGTTGGTTTGATAGGAAAAGAACCGAAGTTATCAGTGGTCAGGGTTGGTTTGATAGGAAAAGAGCCGACGTTGTCAGTGGTCAGGGTTGGTTTGATAGGAAAAGAACCGAAGTGTCAGTGGTCGGGGTTGGTTTGATAGGAGAAGAACCGAAGTTGTCGGCGCAAAAGAAAAATATGTTCAAAGTATGGCTTGAATGGAGGTCGGCATGGTCGAATGGATAAGAGCGCTTGCTTTTAAACTTCCGGTGTGCTGATTCAAGGATAGCGGGTTTAGCCACTACACCGGTCAGTTGGACTAAAATTTGGATTTCTCGTCCTTGACTTTAGTAAGTAAATTACAAGTACTTTAGAAGTAGGATTGGGGTCGCCTGATGACGAGGGACATTGGTAATAGGGAAAGCTAATCCACACGCACAAATCAGTCAGTGCACTAGAATTATGCACGTGTTTGGACTACGCTTGGGTTCAAAGAGAGCTTAGGGAAAGAAAACCCCCAAAAACTGTCATTCCACAAGAAGCTAACATCCAAGAAAAGTCACTCATAAACATCAAGTCTCGAAAACTGAAACAATTCGAACATATTAAATGCTACAGTAGTATAGACTCATAAAGACATGGTTTCTGGAAAAAAGACATGGGGCATGAAAGCTGGCCAAGGATCGAGAGTCTTTCCCCCCGGGCTGTGATGATATATGTGAAGAGAGTTGTGATGAGAGCTCTCATCATGAGTTCTGCGATGAAATCTGTGATGAATTCTGCGATAAAATATATGATGAGAAAACTGCCTCGGGGCACATTTAAAAAAAGAAAGACTCATGGTGATGTGGTTTTGTCGTCTGCCCCGTGCCCAGAAAGTCATGGGTTCGTTAAGGACTCCGTCACTCGATTCTTGAGTGCATATCCCACCCCCACCCTACCCCCGAAGATTCCTGGATTCATCGACGGAGTTATATAGTTGAGAGAGAGAGAGAGAGAGAGAGAGAGAGAGAGAGAGAGAGAGAGAGAGAGAGAGAGAGAGAGAGAGAGAGAGAGAGAGAGAGAGAGAGAGAGAGAGAGAGAAAACTGTTTAGAATAAAAACCCGGGACAATGAAGTAAATCTCTTTGTCTTTTAACCCCCTTTTAATGGATAATGATATTGGAATTCCCGGGCTAAAGAAATAAAGTTCACTCGGTAAACCTCTGTATATTTGGAGAATTATTTCTCAGCACTGTTTTTATACAAGATACTGTCAGATTACATTGACCACATTTGTCCTTAGTCATTGTTGTCGGTTCAGTTGGATGATCATTCCGGTAAATGACATTTTTATAAGGTAAGGTTATATTTGACCCTTTCCGGGATACACTTCTTCCGTCTGTCAAGTAATGATGTCTGAAGGCGGCAGTTCAATGCTTTACATTGTTATGTCGTTGAGTGTGCCATCTGATCTGTACTTCAGTTATCAGTTATCAGTTATCGGTTGGGGTATCTTCATTGCACTCCAGACAGGTCCATAGGTGCTCAGATCCTTCCCCCCCCCCCCCCCCCCCCCCCCAGCATATGCATCAGCGTCCGGTGGCTAATAGTGCCAGTTCTGGGTTGGTTGACGAGGCACATCGTATTCCCGATGTACCTCTCGCGTCTGGCCGTGCCGATTCTTACTCCCAAGTCTTTCATCCTGGACAGCGATGTGGATTCACTGACGTCAAAGTCCTCTGTTCTCGCCATATCTTTGAGGACGTTAATAACATCGGCACGATCCATGGGCTGGCCATCTACAGGGGGTGCAGAGCCAGCCAGTTTATCAGCTCGTTCATTTCCCTCGACTCCCGCATGTCCCGGGACGAAGATGAAGGTGACTTTACGGACAACAGACTTCCGCAGCGACTCAGTCCACTGTCTACGTACAGATCCAGCTTCGACCTTCTGAATCATGCTCATTGAGTCACTTAGTACACACACGTTGGTATAATGCTGTGATTCCAGCCATATGAAAGCCTGTGTAACTGCCATCACCTCCATCGTCATGCTGCTCGTGGTCATAGAGTGGGCACCACTGGATTCTTGAACGGTTCGGCCCGCTGAACGGGCTGTAAATGCCCACGCACTTCTCTGCTGCTTTACAACAGATCCATCTGTATAGATGAGCACCTCGGGGCTATCTGAGTGTTCATAGATGAGCGAGTTGAGTACTGCATTGACAGCGGCAGGGTTCTACTCTCTGCACCGTCTGTCGAGTGTGATAATGCAGGAGAAAGTGCAATGAAAAGCTGGAGGCACCGGCACCCATTCCTTGCCGGGGTTGATACTGGTAAGACTGCAGACCTGTCTCACGACATCTTCCGCCCGACCCATCCATGATTTGCCCCTCTTTAGCCTGTCACCCTTTTCTCTGAATATAGCGTCATGCAGAGGGTGCTGCTCATCTGCACTTATTTTTAAGTATGCACGAGCTCTCCAGATCTTGATCCTGTGTTCCATTGTCGGGAAGTCAAGGAGGTATCTCATTGCTACACAGCTGGTGTCTCTCGTGCAGCCCAAAATGATGCGCATGGCTTCGTTTTGTACCTTTTCAAGTCTTCCAATCTGTGTAGGGCTGACAGTGAGGATGGCCAGGGCATACTCGATGCGTGAAAGCACCAGTCCTTGGAACAGAAGTATTAGCAGTCTTTGCTCGATATTGGCAGTTCGCCATGACTCTCATTGCTGACAAACCTTTTCGAGCTTTCGTTATGACATAATCGACATGATCTCTGAAGGACAGGCTACGATCAAGCCTCACGCCAAGATATGTCATTGACTGGGTTCTACTCAAAATGCTCCCATCCATTCTTACTGCCGGCAGGTCTGTGTTCACAATATGGTTGTTTAGGGAGAACCATGTAACCGATGCCTTTGCAGGGTTGACAAGGGCACCGGCATCAGCACACCATGAGGAAATTCGATCTAGTTCGCCCTGCATATCATTGGCAACCGCCTGTTTATCTCGACCCTGTCGATACACGAGAATGTCGTCAGCAAATGACACAGTCCTACCCCTCCCGTCCAACTGTTGTTCAGTGATCGGCACCGTATACACGTTGAATAGTACTGGTGACAGTGGTGAACCCTGCGGCAATCCTGGACATATCGTTATCGGCTCAGAAGACCAACTCCCGCATCTTATCACCACCTTCCTTTGGAGCAGAACTGCAGCTATCCATCGTACAAGGTGAGGGTGCACTTTCAGTCTGAGGAGGGTTTGCATCAAGTGCTCGAAGGATACTCTATTGTATGCGTCCTCAAATTCTATGGCGGCCGCACATGTCTCTTCTCTGACCTGAAATCCTTCGTAGATATCTTGAGCAAAGACTGCCACATTCAGCCATGACTCTTTGTTACGTCTGTATCCTCCAAGTGTGGGCGGGAAGTGCGATCTGTACTCGTTTTCTTTTATCACGATCAGTGGCCAGCAATACCTATGAAGTTAATTCTCCTGGCTGGTTGATGAAACCGACAAAAGCTGTCGACTCCGTGATGTTCACAAATAGCAGGTAAGCAGAACATAGAAAATCAAGGCTAACAACATCTACACATCATAACTGCCCATGTATTACCAGGACCCTTGTGGAAAGCAAAGAGCCATATATGTCGTAAGAGGCAACTAAGGAGGGTTGCGCTTGTGGCTGGCTTCTCTGTTTCATAGAAACATGTTATCTAGAAAATCCAACCAGCCTTTATCAAGTTTAAAGACAAGGGGACAATACTAACTGAACCTATTAAGAGGAAAGGAGACTTCCAGAAATTCTATAGGAAAGGACAAAGGAATAATGTGTGCATTTTACAATGTGTGAATCAATGATCGAATTGTGTCATAGTTTTCTTTGTGCATCTAGTTAGACATACATAGCACGAAAAGGGGGCTGAGTGGCCTCGAGGTATGGTGTCCGCCTCGAGTGCTGGAGGTCCCGGGTTCAAGCCCCGGTGAGGGCCAGGATTTTTTTTACGTGGACTTCTAGTAACAAAATTTCCCTTGGTCTCTGGGTAATAAGATCGGACGCCAGTGTGTTGTTGCGCACGTAAAAAATCCCTTGGCAGTTGGAAATCGAAAAAGAATAGCCAAAAGGCGCTGCCCGAGCAAAATTTCGAATTAAAAATCTACCCAAAGCATTTCAGGATCCTCGCCGGTGCTACGGAGTTCGTGCACTGAGCTTTGTTTCTCCGGACTCCGGCTTGAGTTAGGAGTAGAACGGAGCACTTATGGGTTACACTCGTATGCCGTGATGTTAATCCATCGACTTAACTAAACTAACCACGAAAACGCAGAATGAATGAAAGATCGGGAGTTGTGTCAGTTTTCCAGATGTCATGTTTAGTTATAAAGGATTTTTTACCACTTCTCAAGACGTATCAGGTTTATGATGCTGGTCACAATGTATATACAATCGGCACATGATGGGTGCTGTGGTCAATATCACGCCGGCCTCTGGCACTTCCCAAACCATTTGCTGGTATCTGTGTTAGGTTGAATCGCCCTGGGAGCCCTGGTAAATGGGGATTCGAACACATTATCACTGGGACGGAAGGCAAGCATGCAAGCCACTGCGCTTCCTCGGCTCCTAGGTTTGGGTACATGTAATACATTTAGGTATTTACACTGTTTTCTATTAGATTGATACAGCGATCAACGAAGGTTCATTTGGAGAATTCCGAATCAGAATTGTGTGGACTAACTTACCATAGCCATACAGACACCCAAGCACACAAAAACACGTACATACACATTCACAAACGAAATCATATTCGCAAACATTTTGTTTGCATATTCCTTACAGGACGTTGCAGTCAACATCAGCATTTTGTCAGCTTCTGTTGATGTACTAGACAAGATTACACTCAGTAGTTTGACATTGCTTTATGAGCGGCCGGCTCACATACCCCGTAAGTTACCAACGCGGTGAGAGCCGCTACCTATTCTCACGCAGCTTACGTTACTCATGAGAATATACGGAATTACGGAGAAAGACGTTAACGCCTAGGCCAGGGAAACCGCAAACATATTCGTACGCTATTTCTAATAAATATGAACACAAACCACCATCATCATCATCAAGTGCCTGCCACGCTCGCGTAGGCGTTCATGGCTCTCCTCAGATCCCGGTCTTTGGTTTTCTGTATCAACTCTGCTGATGGTATTCCTCCATGCCACCGTCTCAATCCATCCAGCATTGTTTCTCTTGGTCTGCCTCTGACTCTCTTCTCCTCGATTATTCCAGTTGTCACGATGTTCTCCAATCCCCTCTTCTCATCATATGACCGCAGAAAGTTGATTGTCTCTTTCTTATTGTTGTATATAATGTTCTAGTTTCATTAGCCTGTTTCAGACAATCATTGTTAGTTACTCTGGCAGTCCAAGTAATTCGCAACATTCGTATCAGGAAGAAAACAAACCATTACAGATAATTACAATGCAACGAACGACTGCATATTTCTCATATTCATCCCTTACACATCGAATCGAAAAACAAAATAAACGACAAGATTTTGTAATCTGAGAACACAGGATGTGATCTCTTAAGCTGAACCGCACTACCCATCCCGTTTGCCTAGCGGGACTATGAATCTTACTGTTACTGTGGATTGTTAAACTGTGAACTCATAAACATCCCATCTTTGTTCGTCTGGTACCTTGAATTTGACAAACATTGCACTTAATGTTTCTTAGCCAGACTCATTCGTTCTACATGATTTAGCTTCCATCTTTTATGTTTGCTTTCACGATATTTATATGTATATTTTATGATTGTTTGTATAATTGGTGCTGTTCTCCGTCACTGTTTATCTTCAATGTCGCACTGTCTCTGAAGGCATTAAGTCTGTTTTGAAGTTTCTATTTTAAAGGTGCTTATGTCGATTGTGTCTGCCCTATATCGTAATGCGGGCTTTACCAATGTTTTACACAATTTTTATTTCAACAAAACATACTTTATACTGAAGTTTACAGCGTAGCATTTATATTTGCGTCTTACCGTCCAGAAAATTCAATTTCAGTAAAAACAATGAAATGACCAGTCTGACAGATTCTAGATACCAATTACAAAGTTAATGCTTTCAACGCGAAGCATTCTTATGTCTAATGCAATATATTTGAATATGATTAGGATTATTGACTCGACAAGAAAAAAAGAAAGAAAGATTAAAGTGAAGAAATAAAAGAAGCGGGAAATAGAATAAAACATATACATAGTTAAAATGTTTTTACAGTATCTATAATTTTCTTCCGCCCTCTGTACCCCATTGAGGCATGAGGTAGTCAACCAACAAACCCAAGCCGTCCTGTCCTTAACTATGCGATGCTGCTCCACGCACGCTCTTCCCATATTATTCAGCTGTCTGTCTGTCTGTCTGTCTGTCTGTCTGTCTGTCTGTCTGTCTGTCTGTCTGTCTCTCTGTCTGTCTGTCTGTCTGCCTGCCTGCCTGCCTGCCTGTCTGTCTGTCTGTCTGTCTGTCTGTCTGTCTGTCTGTCTGTCTGTCTGTCTGTCTACGTATAGGGTCTTCCTCTGTGTCTTTTAACTTGTTGATTCCACATAAAGGCTTTTCTGGTTATACTATTCTCTGTGTTTCTGATTGAATGTCCTATTCAGCAAGCCAGCGTCTTTTCTTCACAATTTGATTCACTGATGTTCATCTACTTCTCTCCATGAGCTTCCCATTGATGATTTCGTTACACCATTTTAATCCTTCTATCTTGCTAAGGTACCAATTAATGGGTGTTTGCAGTTTATTTATGATTGTTTTAATATTTCTCTTTGTTTCTGTTAGTTCCCTATTATTATATGGCAGCTTTTGTAAACTAGATGGACATTTGTTCTTTATAACGACGGCGTCTGCCTCATAAGATATTTTATCTGGAACGTGGCTAAGATAATACTGGGCCTCCTTCGGCTCAAACGTTACTAAGTTCGAATCCCAACATAGAATGATCATTAGTATAAGACCGATGTTTTAACATGATGAAACATGATCCCCCGATCTCTTGATCTTTGGCTAGTGAGATTGAATACTTAGCCTTCTCAAAGAAGTATGCAAGTTCTAGACGTTGTAAACACCCATATTATAATCAGCAATTCTTTGTTTTGTAATCCATGTTGTGTGACGTCGGTTGTCATGCTTGTCCATAGCCTCCAAGGTGTTAAGTGGACAATGTCATGAGAGCAATCGCACAAGGGTTTGATGCCCGCGCTCTAGGTTCGCTAAGAGAGTGAGCGACTTGCTACCTGGTTCTCTATGCATTCAGGTCTACAATATGTGTTCGTCCTAATACATCACAGACCTACAACAGGTTCCTAGCTCGAGACTTGTTTTTAAAAAATAACAGTTTGTTATGTGTGGTCTATACTTCTGTAAGTATTCGAACATTGGACAACACGTGATGAGACGGTGAATAATGTAGAGATAGTGGCGATGCGGTCTATACGTCTGTAAGTATTCCAACAATGGACAACACATAATGAGAAGTGATTAAACTGAGTTAGTGCAGATGTGGTATATCTATACTTCTCAAGTATTCGAGCAATGGACAATAGGTGATGAGGCGATGAATAAACTAGAGATAGTGGAGATGATGTCTATCTATACTTTTGTAGGTATTCGAACATTGGACAACACGTAATAAGACGGTGAATAAACTAGGTATTATGAAAATGGGGTTTGTAATCACATTGTTGAGAATATCGTGAATTAAGAACAAGATACACAGCGAGGTAATGACAGCTGCAGGCGTTATTAGGTCACACATCAAAACATTAAGAAAAAGGCCAACACATTTAATGAGACACGTCGATATACGAGGCGGAATAGAACAATTAGTTTAGTTGAAAAAGGAAAGATAGTGACCAAAAACTGTGTGTGAAAATCTTAAACAGTTGGGAAACAGATGATAAATAAAATGGTAGATAGAATTCGAGAGGGAGAGAGAGGCAGAGACAGAGAGATACAGATAGAGAGAGTGGGAGAGTTAAGGAGAGAAAGAGTGATGGAGACAAATAGAGAAATATAGTGGGGGACGGGGTAGACGGCAAGAGAGAAGAGATATGCGAAAAGTTTAAACAGCTGGGCAACGGGTGATAATAAAATGAAAGAGAGGACTGAGAGAGAGAGAGACAGAGAGAGAGAAAGAAAGAGAGAGAGAGAGACAGAGAGAGAGACAGAGAGAGAGAAAGAGAGAGAGAGAGAGAGAGAGAGAGAGAGAGAGAGAGAGAGAGAGAGAGAGAGAGAGAGAGAATCGCCAATGTTTTCTGCAGGAGATGCACTTTAAGAAAGAGTATATACATAAGATGCAGTCTTCTTACAGAAATATCAAACATCTTTGTCATAAGCATCGCAATGATATTTTTGCTTGAATTCAGTTCAAATAGCGATGTATAGTTTGCAGTGACTGCTTATTTCTCGCGTTATTTCTCGTGTTGTTTCTTGTATTATTTCTCTCCTGCATACTGTGAACGCAGTCTCACAGTTCCCTGACATATCCAGTGGCGGGTTCCAAATTAGCCCCAGGCGATGTGCAAGAGGATCACTTTGCGTTGATTTCCATAAGATGAGAGTCGACCGTTTAGAAAGCAACGGAAAACTACCGACAGTTAAGATTAGCTAGCAAATCTCAAACAGCTAATAAATGCTGGACTTGATTGTAACGTCAAGTAAAACAACATACAAGGTGTATTTTTAATGACGGTGGGGTTTTTGAAAACATTGCCGTTCAAAGTTTGTAATTACCTTTTATGTTGCATGAACTCCACAGAGGGTGAATACAAACCTTGGAACGGCAATATACAAAAATAACCATAGTCAATAAAAAATACACTCTGTACAACTAGCTTTACTTACAATTATATACATGCATTTATTTAATATTGTAATAATTGCAAATCATTCACATCCTATCTCAACAAATAACAAATATGAATATCTAGTTTATTTTTAAATTTAAATTTATGCTATTTTATAAATACTAAAAGAGCGGAATCTTTGCAAAAATACCCAAATTCCCAGACTATTCGATCTCAACCAGTTTGCCTAACTCCGGTAATACGGTAATATCATTGGGTATTCCTGCTCTCAGTATCTGAGCACGAAAGAATCGTGATGAAATCTGAGTTCGATTCCCGCAAATCTTTGTCTGGAATCGTCTTTTGGACGCCCTGGTATTGTTTTGGTCACGTTCTAGGAAGTATCGAATCTAGTAATGAAAGTTTGATGTTGCCAGGAACTCGATTCGGTCCAGGACTGTACATAGGAAAGCCAAATCACCAAACGTGTGTATCGGACATTGGCAAGAATGTCCCTGATTCCCCAGGAGGTAGATATGTCAGACATAGTGGTTTAGGTTTCATACCAATCTATTTTGTATTCCGCTTTTCGAAGATGATATCTGTCAATGTTTCTTTCATGGCATATTTGTCTCTCTCTCTCTCTCTCTCTCTCTCTCTCTCTCTCTCTCTCTCTCTCTCTCTCTCTCTCTCTCTCTCTCTCTGTGTGTGTGTGTGTGTGTGTATACTGGCTACTCTCTAACTATTTGTTGGTTTATCTGCCTATTTGTTTGTTCGCCCAATCATCTATCCGCGTGCCTATATGTGTGTGTGTGTGTGTGTGTGTGTGTGTGTGTGTGTGTGTGTGTGTGTGTATATACTGGCTACTCTCTAACTATTTGTTGGTTTATCTGCCTATTTGTTTGTTCGCCCAATCATCTATCCGCGTGCCTATATGTATGTGTGTGTGTGTGTGTGTGTGTGTATGTGTATACTGGCTACTCTCTAACTATTTGTTGGTTTATCTGCCTATTTGTTTGTTCGCCCAATCATCTATCCGCGTGCCTATTCATCAGTTCACTGTTTCAAATGACAATTCATCCATCTTTCCGTTTGCCTATCTGTCTGTCCGACCGTTCGTCTGTGTTTTCTGTTTGGTTGTCCGTCCGTCCATAAGTCCGTCCGCCTTTCTGTCCATTCGTACATGATCTGGATGTCTGTTTATCTAGCCACCCACGTATCTACCTACCTTCTTGTCCCTTAATAATAATAATAATAATAATAATAATAATAATAATATAATAATAATAATAATAATAATAATAATAATAACAACAGCAACAATAAAACCCGAGAATAACAGTCAGTCCCCTTTTGGTAGACAGTATGTTCTCCATAGCTAATAACGATTGCCACATCATTAATTAATTTTAGTGTGTCATGTAGTTTTGATGTTTGCATTTCTCCCATGCCTTATAATACATATCTTGTATATTGTTGTTGTTCCCAGTTAGCCTCGAATGATGTGTGGATGAAATAATGTATGAAAGACAGTGATAGAAGGGCAGAATGTTAGACGGGTCTGCGTCTTAACCCTTGGAAAATAAAGTTTGTTTGTTAGTTCGTTCGTTCGTTCTAACAACCCTCTGTCTACGCACCTTGCTACAAATCTACCCATCTACCTACATGCCTACCTTCATATCTGTCTGTATCCCCTTCTGTCTGGCTATCTGACATCTACTTTCATAATAAACAGGTTACATTGTCACCAACCACCATTATCTTGTGCCCTGCCAGCTGGCGTAGGCGTCCACGCATAAATCCGTGTAGTTGTGTTTATCGTCATTGTTTTACAGACATTGTTGTGAAGCAGTTTCCTGCCATAGGGTTGTGCTGTAATATGGAAATCACGTCTTGATGTCTTGGATGCACAGAGGATTAGGTGATCGGTTTGTTCCTCACTTAGCGAGGCGACAAACGGATACGCTGAAACTTCGTCCGACGACATTCATGACAATATCAGCGCTACGTTCTGTCAACGCGCCTATTGTATAAAGTCATAAACAGTTTTAAAAAATAACTAATAATAAAACCCGCTCTGTGTAGAGTGTAACCTCGAGACCATAAGTCCGGGCATGCTAGATCCATATTTTTTACAGACCAATCGTCACTCGATTTGTGTTGTGGCTAGTGTCACACAAACTGCCTTTACTGTCCAAGACATGTTCTGACATCCATTTTACCCTGCGTTATGTTTTAAATTTTGCCATAGCCTTAATTACATAGAACTGAATCTACCCCTATACCCCTATCGTGTTGATTAGGAAGTTAACGAATGAACGAAATTTATTTTCAAAAGGTCACAAACTAGGCACACAGGCCCGCCTTACATTCGGTTCTTCCAATCACTCATTTTTCGCATATCGATTATCTATTGTGCAATTTTACATACACATAGGAAAAGAATGGTAAAATGAATGCTGTGAAAATAAACCTTCCCTCCCTCTCTCTCTCTCCCTCTCGTTCCTCTATGCACATTCATGCATAAAGCAAAGGACATACAACACACTCTTTCACACTCACATCTACACAAAATATACACCCCTAGCAGGGGCCAGCAGGGGCCACGGAAGTGGAAATCCAGCAACTAATTCAGGATAATGCTCGCCCGGGTGATGTGATTATCTACACATATGGTTCGGTGTTGAGAGGTAGTAGAAGTGCCTGAGATTTCTTGGCAAAGGCTAATGGTCGACTTTTGGTGCAGGAGAGCCTGGCATATGATACCACAACATCTAGCTTAAGAATGGATGTGGAGGCCGTCAGTGCAGCTTTCCGCTGGATGGAGAATACGATACACACACACACATCGTAATTGTAACTGACTCAGAAAGCATGTTGAGTAGGGTGAGGACAGGCAAGCTTCGTGCCGAGTGGCTTGCTTCGCTTCAGAAGTCACGGGTGGCAAGCATCGTCTGGATCTTTTCTCCGGGGCATGCTGGTGTGCTGGGGAATGAACAGGCGGACAGATTGGCTGGCTCTGCAAAACTTGGTGGAGTATTGATGCATGATAAGGCAGACGTGGTTGCGGCCTTGTGGGAGCACGTGTACACCACGGAGGAGCAAATGGATCACCATGGTCTGGCAAGAATGCGACAGCGTAGAGTGACGAGGGGATCTGGCCGATGCTCGACGCTTAGAGGAAAGGCGAGACGCACATATAATCAGATTGCTACTGGTACTATTGGGGTTGGAACTCTTCGCTGGCTTCTAAAGATGGGGACGGAGCGCTTATGGGAATGCCCCGAATGCTGTGATGTCGGTTCCTAAATCAATCAATACACCCCTACACACACGTAAGCATGCATACATATACATAATACATGAAACATACAAACATGTAAACATATGATGCGTCTGTGTGTGTGTATTTGTGTGTGAAAAGACGGACAGCGAAATGCAACACTAGAACAAAGTTAAGCTACGCATAACAAAAATAACAATGTAAACTACATATTAAAACAAAACCAATAAGTTAATTTACGTAACGCACAATCAAAAGTTAAACAAACATATACAAGAACAGTGATATGAACTACATAGTGCAATATGTAAATGACTTACTAAACAACAGAAAATTAAACAACATATCAACAACACAGAGAATGAGGCCACATACTGAAAGACATACCTACAAATTGTAGACCGTAGCGATGAACAAAATATTGCAGGATATAAATGATTTCTTTACTACATCGTTCATATAATCCATCCATCCATCATGTGCCATGCCGATAAGCGTAGGCGGTCATGTTCTGCCATCTCACTCAATCACCAGAGTCGTAGATCAGCTCCGTGTTTCTGTCTCTACCATGCCACGTGGCCAAGCCATCCAGGTATTTACTTCTCAATCTTCACCTTGGTCTCTTCCCTTCGATCTTGCCAGTCGTCACCAAGTTCTCCAATTCATTTCTTCTCATAACATGCCCAAAAAATTGTGACTGTCTACGTCTAATGACTCTAATCAGTTTACGATTTTCATTTGTTTCTTGAAGGATTTGTTCATTGGTTTTTCTGTCTGTCCATGCTTTGCATTTTCCTCAGAAACCACATTTTCACAGCCATCAGCTGTTTTTCAGCTTGGCTGCTTATTGTCCACGTTTCACATCCATACAAAAGTATAGGTTCTATGTAGCATCTCAACACACTTTTTCTCGTTTCAATTGATATCTTTTTGTTAGTCAGTATGTTTTTCATCTTACAAAAGGCTACCTTCGCGATGGCAATTCTTGTTCTAATCTATTCAAGGCATCTCCCATCATAGTACATAGAGTAGTATATATAATGTAACTCCGTACAATATGAACAACTATGTGAACGACATACTAAAGAACAGATAGTTAAATTACATATTCTACTATATGAACCTCCGTGGCGAAGGAGTGACGAATGCAATTCGTAATCCCGCATACCTCGTTTGAAACACAACTGCCGGCGATTTGGAAACAGACCGCCTTGTTTTGATTCTTATAGAAAGGTATGAGTGCCGATCATTCAGAAAGCAATGGCAAACTACTGAACGTAAACTTGCTAAGCAATCACAAACAGCCAAAACAAAAACAACAACAACAACAATAACAAAACGCTGGGGTTGACTGCCACGTCCTGTAAAGGATATGCAACTGACTTTTTAACTATATAAGCGACATACTAAAGAACGTATATTTAAATTAAATATTCTACTATATGAAATATATAGTAAAGAACAGAGAATTAAATTGCATATTCTACTATATGAACGATATAGTAAAGAACAGAGATTTAAATGGCATATTCTACTCTGTTAATGCTATAGTAAAGAACAGAGAGTTAAATTACATGTTCTACTATATAAACAATATACTATAGAACAGAGAGTTAAATTGCATATTCTACTATATGAACGATGTAGTAAAGAACAGTGAGTTAAATCGCAATATTCTACAAACATTTAGAGCCACGACTTCTGCCCTATGCGCCGCCTTAGGCCCAAGAGGAAAGACTAGACTAGACTCTGTTAACGATATAGTAAAGAACAGAGAGTTAAATTACATAGTTCTACTATATGAACGACACAATAAAGAACAAAGTTAAATGTTAGTTGGTTAGCTAGTTAGTCGACAGATCATCCTCATTGCATATCGAACCATTTAGTCCATAAGTGCCCGGATCCCCTCAGCAAATCCCGCAGCGGCTAATGACACCAGTTCTGTGTTGGTGTATCAATCTTCTTTGGCTTCCTGCGTAGTGTTCTTGTTTGGCCACCCGCCTTTTAATTTGCTGTTCTCGCAGTCTGGCCATGGTTGTAGATTCACAGTCATCATTTGGTTCTCGCAAAAGTCTTACTTCTCGTACAGCATTCAGAATGTCAGCATGGTCCATGGCGCGTCCGCCCTCCACAGTAGCCTTACCTGCAAGCTTGTCAGCCAGCTCATTTCCTTGTACTCCCGCATGCCCTGGCACGAAGATGAAACTAATCTTTGCCAGCCGAGACCGCTCCAGAGACAGCAACCATTCTCTTCGGATTCACCCCATCTCTATCCTTGAGCATGCTCATTGAGTCGCTAAGGAAACATGCCCTAGTGAGTGTCTGTGTCGCGAGCCATGTAATTGCTTTACTTACTGCCATGACTTCCATAGTCAGGCTACTTGTGGTCTCAGCAAAAGCACCAGAGTCCTCCTTCACAATTCTCCCTCGGCCTGAGCCGTAAAGGCCCATGAGCTTCTCACATGTCGGACGACTGACCCATCTGTGTAAATGACAGCATCACCGTCTAGCGAATTCTCGAAAATCAACGCTTGTATTTCCGCCTCCACAGCAGCCGGATTTTCTTGTCTGCATTTTCAATCTAGCTGGATGCAAACTTTCAGTTTCAGTTTCAGAACAAAGTTAAATGATTGATTAATTGATTGATTTAGGAATCGACATCACAGCATTCGGGGCATTCCCATAAGCGCTCCGTCCCCATCCTCAGCAGCCAGCGAAGAGTTCCAACATTAATAGTACCAGTAGCATTCTGATTATATGTCCGTCTCCCCTTTCCTCTGAGCGTTGAGCGTCGGCCAGATCCCCTCGTCACTCCTCGCTGTCGCATTCTTGCCAGACCATGGTGATCCATTTGCTCCTCCGAGGTGTGCACGTGCTCCCACAAGGCCGCAACCACGTCTGCCTTGTCATGTATCAATACTCCACCAAGTTCTGCAGAGCCAGCCAATCTGTCCGCCTGTTCATTACCCAGCACACCGGCATGCCCCGGAGAAAAGATCCAGGCGATGCTTGTCACCCGTGACCTCCGAAGCGAAGCAAGCCACTCTGCACGAAGCCTGCCTGTCCTCACCCTCGTCAGCATGCTTTCTGAGTCAGTTACAATCACGATGTGTGTGTGTGTGTGTGTGTGTGTGTGTCGTATTCTCCATCCAGCGGAGAGCCGCAGTGAACGCCTCCATCTCCATTCTTAAGCTGGATGTTGTTGTATCATATGCCAGGCTCTCCTGCCCCAAACGTCGACCATTGGCTTTGGCTATGAACCCCCAGCCACTTTTCTCACCTCTTGACACCGAACCATCTGTGTAGATAATCACATCATCCGATGTGAGCATTGTCCTGAATTAGTTGCTGGATTTCCAGTTAAATTACCAGTTAAATTACATATTCTACTATAGACAGTTGGGAATTGTGAATTGCGTTCGTAACCCATTGCGCTGCCTAAAGTGTACAAATGTAAATCATATATTACACAAAATATACGTGATACTAAAACAGAAATCGTTAAACAACATATTGGATATGTTGACAACTTTTTTGTGTAAAGGTCACAGTGTTACTCAATATATTACATGATATATTATCATCATCATGTGCCAAGTACACAAGCATAGATGGTCAAGTCACACGATCACTAGTCTTGGATCAGGTCTGTGGCCAAGACATCCAGGTATTTATCTTGTTTCCTTTCCCTCCATATTTTTTCCTTCATGTTTGCCAATTGTCAACAATACACAATTGGTACTACTGTGCGAACATGTGTATATGTCAGCTTGAACGATGTATCTAGTTATTTTACTCTACGCTGTGTGACTTCTGCAGTATGTACCTGACGAAATGCAGCGAAATATGCCAGGCAATAAATCGTACAATCTATGGTTTGTGTCTTCGTTATTTAAAATACATTTTCATGTTTAGTTCTCCTTACATCGTGCTGAAAAATATCTTGACTGATTACACATAATTTCTATATGAGTTTATGCTGCAGTCACCCGGCCAGTAGTATGGTCACTTTTCCGGATCCGGTCAGGGATATGCACTACCATAGATTGTACGATTTATTGCCATAGATTGTACGATTTATTGCCTGGCATATATTGATGACCTGCCAACCATAGTTGAAGTAAACAAAGCCATCCAGCAACTCTCCAGCGGCTAGGCACCTGGTCCTGACTCCATCCCAGCAGAGATATACAAGGCAGGTGGGCCGGTCCTAACAGAGCAGCTTCACCAAGTCTTTACAAACATATGGGTGAACTAGACCATGCCACAAGATTTCAAGGTCGCGTCAATAGTCCACCTTTACAAACGTAAAGGAAACCGCCAATCCTGTGACAACCACCGAGACATCTCCTTGCTTTCAATTGCAGGGAAGATACTCGCCAGAATTCTTCTCAATCGCCCCACAGCCCATCTCGATCAAGGTCTTCTTCCTGAGAGTCAATGTGACTTCAGAAAAGAACGTAGAACTGTTGACATGATTTTCTCTGCAAGACAGCTGCAAGAGAAATGTCAGGAACAGAACTGCGAAATGTTCTCCACTTGCATTGACCTTACCAAGGCTTTTGATACAGTCAGCAGAGAAGGACTGTGGAAGAGTATGGCAAAATATGGCTGTCCACGAAAGTTTGTCCAAATAGTGCGGCTATTTTATGATGGCATGCAGGCAAGAGTACAGGAAAATGGTGAACTGTCTGAACCCTTTCCTGTCACCAATGGAGTGAAGCAAGGATGTGTCCTGGCACCAACACTGTTCAGCCTCATGTTTTCAGCCATGTTGATGAATGCCTTCGAGAACGACGACATTGGAATAGACATCAACTACCGTATGGATGGAAAGTTATTCAATCTCAGAAGGCTGAAAGCTAAAACCAAAATTAACAGCGACACCGTCAGATAGCTCCTGTTTGCTGATGATTGCACTCTATACGCCAACTCAGAGGCGGACATGCAACATAATGTTTCAGCTTTCTCACATGCCTGTGCCAACTTTGGGCTCAATATCAACTTGGAGAAGACTGTAGTTATGTACCAGCCAGCTCCAGGGAATAATCACACTGTGCCGAATAGAATATCAAAGTGAATGATCATAGACTAAGTGTTGTGGACAAATTCACCTATCTTGGCAGCACTGTGTCACAAGCTGCCACAATTGATGACGAAGTGAATGCAAGAATCTCCAAGGCCAGTGCGGCCTTTGGCAGACTGTACAAGAATGTATGGGACAGAACTGGAATAAGCCTGCAAGCAAAGCTAAAAGTCTACAAAGCAGTTGTATTATCCGGACTGTTATATGCTTGTGAAACCTGGACTGTTTATCAGTGACACGCTAGGAAATTAAACCACTTCCACACAGTCTGCCTAAGGAAGCTACTGAAGATTAAATGGCAAGACAAGATTCCAGACACTGAAGTCCTAGAAAGAGCGTCCTTGCCCAGCATCCACACTCTACTGATGAAGAATCAGATTCGCTGGGCTGGCCACTTGACTCGCATGCCAGATCACAGGCTCCCTAAACGAATTTTTTACAGCGATCTGCGTTGTGGTAAACGCTCCCTAGGTGGCCAGAGGAAACGCTTTAAAGACACTCTGAAAATCTCACTGAATGCTTTTGGAATTCATCATGACACCTGGGAGGCTGCAGCCAGAGACCGAATTTCGTGGCGTGCATCATTACGCAAGGGCGCAGTCATATGTGAGGCAACCAGGACTGCAAGAGCTGTGAAGAAAAGGCAGGACAGAAAAACCACTGCAGGAAATCCTCCTCCAGAAACGTCAAGCATTCTTTGCCCACATTGTCAAAGAACATTTCGAGCCAAAATAGGCCTTATCAGCCATCTTAGAATCCACGGCTCCATACCTTCAACCCCACTGGATGAAATGAGTGGTCATCAACATTCTTGATGGACAAACAACACAGTATGGTCACTGCCATAGAGGACAGCAACGGCAAACTACCTCTTTAAAATTGCCTAGTACATTATGATTCGCCTAAAGACTGATCATCGCAAGACAAGGACAGAGTCATTAAAATTAGCAACATGGAATGTTTGGACGTAAAAAACGACGAAAAATTAGACAACATATAACAAGAAATGGAAAGGGAGAAAATTAATATTTTAGGGATGTGCGAAACGAGATGGACAGGAGCACGCATCAAGATAGATCAAGATTTTAAGATTATTTATTCTGGAGTTGAAGATCGACAAAGGGGAGTGGCAATTATCTTGGACCGGAAAACATCAAAATCTGTTCAAGGATATTGGACCGTGTCGGACAGAGTTATACTAGTTAAGTGGCAGACCTTTTAGCATAAATGCTATTCAAGTATATGCCCCAACAGAAGAATCCAATGAAGATAGTGTAGAGAAATTTTATAATGACATAGAGTCTGCCTTAAAGAAATGTAAAAATTCAGAAATAAGCATCATAATAAGAGACGTTAATGCAAAAGAAGGAAATCAAGGTGATAGATATACAGTCGGAAATTATGGTTTAGGAGAGAGAAATGAAAGAGGATACAGACTCGTAGAGTGGGCAAAAGAACAGAAAATGCTTGTAGGAAACACCTGGTTTAAGCAACACCCTAGAATATTATGGACATGGAGGAGTCCTGATAGCAGAATTAGAAACAAAATTGACTGCATTCTGATTAGCAGAAGATTTAGAAACGCGTTAATAATAGCAAAAACAGTTCCCAGGGCTGATTGTTATAGTGACCACAGATTACTTACAGGAACATTGAGGATAAGGTTGAAGAAAGTCAAGTATATAACAGGAAACACTAAATATGATTTGTGTATATTGAGTAATGACAAGGAAATACAAAACAAATTCAACATAGAAGTACAGAACAGATTTAATATATTGTCTGATCTAGAGATCCTATTCCAGGATGTGGATGATCAATGGGAAATGTTGAAGAATTCAATCAGTTTGGCTGCAGAAACAACTATTCCAAAATTAAAGAAGCTGGGTCGTAAGAAATGGATGACTGAAGAAATTGTGCACCTAATGGAAACAAGAAAACTCAAGAAAAATAATTCTGTCAAATATGAAGAAATTCACAGACAAGGCAGAATATTATGTAAGGAGGCAAAAGAAGCATGGCTTGGGGAAAAATGCTTAGAAATTGAAAAACACCACAACAGTCAAAATACCAAATTAGTGCACAAAAGAATTCAGGAACTTACTAATAAAAGAACAAATACATCAGCAGGCTGTCAAAAACTAACGATGGCAAAATCATAACAGAAAAATATCAGATTATACATGTCTTCTTCTTCTTCAGCGTTCTGAGCCATTGAGGTTCTTTGCTGCAGATACAATTCGTCTCCATTTGTCTCTCTGGTTGACCTTCTCTTGCCAGTCGTTGATTCCAAGTGCTTGTAGGTCTGTATATATATTATCTCTCCACCGTCTTCTTGGTCTACCTCGGGGTCTACGGTCATTTATTTCTTGAGTGTAAGCGAGTTTTGTTTCCCTATTATCTTCCATTCTTTCTATATGCCCCAGCCATTGTAGTCTATTAGCCTTCATGATACCAGTGATTAGCGGGGGCTTAAACAGATCATAAATGTCTGTGTTACTTCTTCTTTTCCACTCTCCACTTTGTGTATCCCTAATGGGTCCAAAGATGCGTCTTAAAACTTTGTTCTCAAAGGTTTGTAACAAGGCTTCGTCTCCTTACATTGTACTCCCGGTTTCAGAGCCATACAGCACAACTGGTCTGATCAAATTTGTATATTGTGATTTTGGTGTTACGAGATAGCGCATTTGATTTTAGTAGATGTTGTAGTGCATAGTATATCTTATTTCAAGAATTGATTCTAGTTTGTATTTCTTTCCTTATGATGTTGGAGCAATTGAAGATTGTACCCAGGTATTTGTATGTTTCCGTTCTTGAAATGGTCATATTATCTATTTGTATGTGGCCAGAGATTTTAGCCATTCCTTCTCTTGAAATTACCATATATTCTGTCTTATCTTGGTTGATAACCAGCCCCATCTGTTGGGCTTTTCCCTTTAAGTGAGTCAATATTTCCAATGTCTTTTGTTCATTTCCCCCTATAATATCTATATCATCTGCATAACCAAGCAGCTTGGATGTTCCTCCAATATCACATTCCTCCTTTACCTTCCTTACAACTTTCTCTAGAGCCAGATTGAAGAGTAGCGGCGATAGTGTATCACCCTGTTTCAAGCCAGATGTTATTTGGAAAGGGTCTGATTTCCTGCCTTTATATGTTACTATATTATAAGTATCTTCCATGCATAGTCTGGTCATGTTGATTAACTTCCTTGGTATTCCAAATTCCTGCATAGCATTCCATAGACTATTCCTATGGACACTATCATAAGCCTTTTTAAAATCCACAAAAATGTTATGGAGATCTCTTTTATATTCCCAATTTTTCTCGGCTATTTGTCGTAAGATAAATATCTGATCTATTGTTGATCTGATTCGTCTAAATCCCACCTGGTAGTCACCTAATATGCCTTCTGAATATGGTTTTAGTCTATTTAGTAATACTGCGGATAGTATCTTATAGCTTGTGGACATTAGTGATATTCCTCTATGATTTTCACATTGGAACTTGTCTCCTTTCTTAAAGATAGGTATCAATAATGATGCTTTCCAATCATGGGGTAATTCTTCTGTCCTCCAGATTTTTATTATTAGTTCGTATAGCTTTAGATGTAATGCATGGTCATCTGCCTTTATAAATTCTGCAGCAATTCCATCAGTCCCAGTTGCCTAGCTGTTTTTAAGTCGTGTGATTACATACAGGATTTGTTCAAATGCAGGTCCTTTAATTTGTGGTTCACACGTTAGAACCTCTTCCTCTGGGAAGGTGTTACTTGGAGCTTCACAATTTAGTAATTTAACAAAATATTCTTTCCATGTGTTGCACATTTCCTCATTGGTATTTATCATATTCCCATTTTTGTCTTTTTAAACCATATGTGTTGTGTTGCTGCCCTCGTTTCATTGACTCCAGTTCTTTTAAAAAAACTTTCTGGATTCATTCTTTTGGTGATTAGTTTCCATATCTTTGATTATATTACTCATATATTCTCGCTTCTGCTGTCGAACTATTTTTGTAGCCTCTTTACATTCATTTCTATATTGCTCTTCCTTTTGGATGTTGTTGATGTCATTTAACCATAAATGTCTGGCATTCTTTTTCCTAATGACTGCTTCTTCACATTTTTGATTGAATCATCTGTTATTTCTATGCGTAGTTAACACACCGAGACATTCTTCTGCGGTAGATTGAATTGTATGCTTGATGTTCAACCAAATTTGGTAAACGTTTTCCTCCAACGGGTTTTGAAGAGTTTCAAGTTTACATTTTATTTCATCTGTAAATTTCTCTTTGACTGTAATTTATTGTAGTTTTTCTCTGTTATATGTTGGGTGTAATCTTTGTAATTTAGTATAGAAAGCTCTCTTAAGTTTTATTTTAAATTTTGCTCCAACGAGGAAGTGGTCGCTGTAGCACTCAGCTCCTCTATAACTTCTAACTTGTTGTATGTTTGATGCATTTCTGTTGTTAATTAAAATGTGATCTATTTGATTATAGGTTCTCTTGTCACATGATTTCCAAGTTTGTTTGTATATATCCTTTCTTTGTAGTCTGGTACTGCTAATCTGCAGTCCTTTTGCTTCTGCCAGGTTGATGACTCTTCATCCATTATCATTTGAAGTTGTATGTAGGCTTTCCATACCGGCCACTTTTTATGAGTTTGCTCTCTACCTATTTTTGCATTGAAGTCTCCCAGCACAATAAGGATGTCCTGTTTGGGGGTTTCTTCTATGACATCTTCCAAATCATTATAAAAGTCTTCTTTAACGTTTTCTTCTTTCTCTTCAGTAGGTGCATGTACATTAATCATCGTTATATTTTTCCATTTACCTTTTATTCGTAATTTACTAATCCTGTCATTAACAGCTTTAAAGTTTAGAACATTCTCCCATAGCTCTTTTTTGATGACAAAACCTGTTCCTAATTCATGTTTATTTTGGGTGTTTCCTCCATATATTACAATCATTCCATTTTGCTCTAAAGTACCCTCTCCTGGCCACCTTATTTCTTGAATTGCTGTAATATCCATTTGATATTCAACCAGCTCCCGTGTTAGATCCTCAGCCGCTCCAGCTCGATATAGTGTCCGTACATTCCATGTTCCAAATCTCAAGAGTCCTTTAACGTTCCGAGGTCGTTGTCCAAATAAGTCAGTCAGAATTCGAGGCTTATGTATCTGTTTCGTAACAAAATAGTTTTTACAAAGGTGGGGATGTTAACCTCACGCTTCAACCCCCAACCTGGAGGACCAGGGTGTTTCTCTTTGTCTGTTCTCTACCCTTTGACCTGTCGGGTTTGGGAGGCCCTGCTGGTAATTACGCTACCGCCGGCATAGCTCTCAGGGTCATTGAGACACTCAAGCTCCCCCACCACGAGATTATACATGTATGGACAGATTATGTGAAAAACCTCTATGATGATAACAGAGAGGAACAGTATGATATTAGATTTAATAATGAAGGACCGCCAATTTTGAAGATGGAGGTTCGAAATGTTCTTAAGCATTTGAAAGCTGGCAAGGCCCCCGGTGCAGATAACATCAAAACAGAAATGGTTAAAGCTTTAGAAGAATATGGAATAGATCAACACACCAGACTTTATTTCCCCGCATATCCTTTACAGGACATCGCTGTCAACAGCAGCATCTTTCAGCTGTCTGTTGATTTCTTGGCAAGATTACCGCTCTGTAGTTTGCCATTGCTTTCTGAGCGGCCGGCTCAGTTATCCCGCAAGTCACCAGCGGGGGTCGAACCGCTTCCAGCTCTCGTCCGCTACGAGACTCTGAGTGATAAACGGGATTACGGAGAAAGTCTTGTAACCCCTCAGCCAGAGAGACCGGCACACCAGAATGCTGAACACATTATATGATACTGGAGATATACCTTCTGAATTATGTAACTCTGTATTTATTGCAATCCCAAAGAAATCAGGAGCCTTGGAATGTGATCAACACAGAACAATTAGTATAATGAGTCACATCACAAAGATTTTGCTACGAATTATCATGCAAAGAGTGAGGAAGAAAATACAACCTAAAATAGGGGAAGAACAATGTGGGTTTGTAGAAGGAAAGGGTACAGTAAATGCTGTGTATATGCTGCGAACAGTTATTAAACGTGCTATAGAAGTAAACATCTTTGCTTTAATGACTACACAAAGGCTTTCGATAGAGTTAGACATGTCAACATGGTGGATACGCTTGCAGATCTACAATTTGATGGGAAAGACATTAGATTTATTAAAAAAAAGATATATTGGAAACAACAAGCTGCCATAAGGATTGATAATGAAGTGGGACAATATCAGCCTATTAAGAGAGGTTTTAGGCACGGATGTGTAATGTCTCCAGATCTTTTTTTTTCCCTATACAGTGAAAATATTTTCAGAAATGTAGAAGATATAAATGGAATCAGCACTGGGGGTCGAAAAATAAATAACATTAGATATGCAGATGATGCAGTATTGATTGCAGACAATAAGCAGGATCTGCAACAAATAGTAGATGCGGTTGTTGTACACAGTGAGCAACTGGGGTTAGAATTAAATTGTAAAAAGACACAGGTTATGGTCGTCACTAGGAAGAACGAAGTACCACAATGTAATATACAAGTAAATGGGAATATTCTTCAACAAGTGAATCAGTACAATTATCTCGGAACAGTCATAACATCTGATGGGAGATGCCTTGAAGAGATTAGAACAAGAATCGCCATGGCGAAAGTAGCCTTTAGCAAGATGAAAAACATTCTGACCAATAAAAAGATGTCAATTGAAACGAGAAAAAGAGTGTTGAGGGGATACATAGAGCCTGTTCTTTTGTATGGATGTGAAACTTGGACAATGATGCAGTCAAGCTGAAAAACATCTGATGGCTGCAGAAATGTGGTTTCTGAGGAAAATGCAAAGAATACCATGGACAGACAGAAAAACCAATGACCAAGTACTACAGGAGACAAATGAAAATCGTAAACTTGATTAGAGAAATTAGACGTAGACAGTCAAAATCTTTTGGACATGTTATGAGAAGAAATGGATTAGAGAACTTAGTGACTACTGGTAAGATCGAAGGGAACAGACCAAGAGGAAGACCGAGAGGAAAATACCTGGATGGCTTGGCCACATGGCATGGACGAGACAGGAACACTGAGCTGATCCACGACTCTGGTGATCGAGTGAAATGGCGAGTCATGACCGCCCACGCTTTCCGGCATGGCACATGATTGATTGATTGATTGATTGATCGATTTGTCTTTTCAAGTACTCTCTCATTCGTTTTTCTGTTCGTCCATGGAATTCTTCGCATTTTTCAATGAAGCTGCATTTCTACTACCATTATATATTTCTTAGCGTTTTTGCTTACTGTCAGTGTTTCACCTACGTACAACAGTTTGGTTTCCATACAACACTCTTCTCCTTATTGCAGCTGTCAGCTTTTTATTGGTGACGTTTTCCATCCTGCAAAATACTCAGTTTAACATAACAATGACTGCTCTAATCTTCACATGTTATGTTGCTTCCAATGCATTGCACGACATACATACGATATATATATATATATATATATATATATATATATATATATATATATATATATATATATATATATATATATATATATATATATATATATATATATATATATATATATGTATAAAAGTTAGTTGCATATCATTTACAGTCAACTCCAGCATTTTTTTGACTGTTGGTGTTTCCAGGGCAAGTTTACGTTCAGTAGTTTCCCATTGCTTTCTGAACGGCCGGCACTCACACCATTGTATGGAAACCAACACAACACGGTCTACTTACGAATCCCCCCGCAGCTGTGTTTCGAACGCGGTATGCGGGATTACGAAGTGCATTCGTAACCCCGTCGTCACAGAGTCGGCTAGAAAATGCATCTATAAATGATATATTACATGATATTTCAAACGATACAAACTTAATACTGAAGTAAAGAGTGTTAACGAATATTTTACACAATGTAAACTGAAACCCTACATTGCGCAAATGTTATCCACTTAAGAAAATAAAGAAACTCTAGCTAATTCAAAGACTTACAGAGCTTTTCTTCAGGGACACCATTTTTGTAATGACACTTTTATTATGCTGACGAATAACCAGGAGACGTCGATACGCTGTGAGCTTTGACTTTCTGGTGTGGACCTGGATCTTGTCGCTGGATATTCTGAAATGTGATTTTTTTTTTATTTATAACATTGTAAATCTGATATATAATGAGTATCACGAGATCGTAATGTGATGTTACATTTGAACATGTAACTGTTTTTATGGGTTGCTCCTTTTTTTGTGTGGAAATATATTCGACGTTTCATGTTCTAAAGAATGTGTAAGTTTATATGCATGCTAAAGAGAGGACGGTTTGCTTGGGGAAATGGGGGTGTGTTCAGTTAGAATACATGACAGAAGCGGGGACGTCAGTGTGCATCTACTTTTTGTGTGTGCTGATATTATGAAGCTGATCCACGACGCTGGTGATCGAGTGAAATGGCTAGTCATGACCGCCCACGCTTTCCGTCATGGCACATGATTGATTCATTGAATATTATAAGAAGTCAAAAGCTTGCCACACACACACACACACACACACACATACACACCTACCCACACACACACCCACACACACACGCACACACACACCTACCCACACACACACCCACACACACACACACACACACACACACACACACACACACACACACACCAGACACACAGACGATCCATGCAAGATTTGCCAGGAATATTGGTTGGTGGGGTTATTGTAAACAACCTGTGTTATGTTGAAGACACGGGTTTGGCCGCTAAAGTTGACACGCAGTTACAAGAGATGATAGATATAAATTCCATAGAAAGTCATAACAAAGGACTTAGTCTGTATTAAAAAAAAATAAGTTAGTTGCATATCCGTTACAGGAAGTTGCAGTCAACCATAGCATGTTTTTATTGTTTGTGATTTCTTGGCAAGTTTGCGCTCAGTAGTTTGCCATTGATTCCTGAATGACCGGCACTCATACCATTGAAAACCAAAGCAAGGTGGTCTGCTGCCAAATCGCCTGCAGCTGTGTTTCGAACGTGGTATACTTGATTACGAATTGCGTCCGTCATCTCTTCGCCACGGAGCCGGTTGGTGAACAAGCCTCCCCCCCCCCCCCCCACACACACACACACACACACACACACAAGGCAGACAATCACGACTAAGCGCATACTTAGCCCAAACAAACTATCTAATAGCGCTACGGACAAATCACGAAAGACAACTTCAAAGAGCAGACTACTGAATCGATGAGTAAAAGAAATAATTGGAAGCGCCAATTATATACACACAACCCCTAAATAAATAAACAGGGCAGCATCAATAAACTCACGAAGCGCAGAATAGATCACAACCTTTCGACTAGGAACAATTCACGCCAGATGAAACATGTCTTTCAGCAGAATAATTCCTTCACGGGAGAGGTCATTTCGAAATTGCAACCATTGATGCGTGACAGTCTGACATGCACTAGGTACATGTCCAAAGCTCGGGGTAGACCGGGTAGAATATTAGTTCCAGGTCTACTAGCTTAAACTCCTTCTGTGTCAGTCAAATTAACACATTGTCACAGTTGGGTGTTGGTTAATTGATGGGTTCATTGATTGATTGAATTAATTGGCCGATTGGGGTAATTGGTTGATTGTATTAATTGTCTGAATGGATTAGTTTGTTGAATGGCAATTTTAATCGCATTGTCAAACTATTCATTAGTGCCTCAACCTCCTTGTTAAGATCACTCCATGCGGTCGTCTGCTCAGTGCACTAATCCCGTTGCAACGGCAAGAATCAAGATATTTGTACGAAATCTACAGAAGCCTAGTGTTGATTGACTAAACCCTGAAGCCTAGTGTTGACTGACTAGACCCAGCAGCCTAGTGCTGATTGACTAAACCCTGAAGCCTAGTGTTGACTGAGTAGACCCAGCAGCCTAGTGTTTATTGACTATACCCAGCAGCCTAGTGTTGATTGACTAAACCCTGAAGCCTAGTGTTGACTGAGTAGACCCAGCAGCCTAGTGTTTATTGACTAGACCCAGCAGCCTAGTGCTGATTGACTAAACCCTGAAGCCTAGCGTTGATTGACTAGACCCAGCAGCCTAGTGCTGATTGACTAAACCCTGAAGCCTAGCGTTGATTGACTAGACCCAGCAGCCTAGTGTTGATTGACTAAACCCTGAAGCCTAGTGTTGACTGACTAGACCCAGCAGCCTAGTGTTGATTGACTAAACCCTGAAGCCTAGTGTTGACTGAGTAGATCCAGCAGCCTAGTGTTTATTGACTAGACCCAGCAGCCTAGTGCTGATTGACTAAACCCTGAAGCCTAGCGTTGATTGACTAGACCCAGCAGCCTAGTGTTGATTGACTAAACCCTGCAGCCTACTGTTTATTGACTAGACTCAGAAGCCTAGCTTTATTATTTCTCTCCGTCTGTGTGTGTGTGTGCGTGTGTGTGCGTGTGTGTGCGTGCGTGTGTGTGTGTGTGTGTGTGTGTGTGTGTGTGTGTGTTGGTCATAATCCCAAAATAAAATCCCATTAAGAATATACTGCTAAGTTTGCATTTCAAGGCAAGATGTGTTGCCTTAATTGCGATATACCAGTGTTTGTTTATGGTAATGTTGATGTTGTCAATCCGCATCTTTGTTAATCCCCATCTTGCTATACATCCTAATATTTTTTGGTCTCTTATCGGCAGTTTTCCGGTTTCTTTCTATTTTCCTATAGTGTCCTACTGCTTTTGCCTTGAAGCATCGCAGAGGATGCACTTGTTTGTTGTGCACTTCTCTAATTGCTTGTGCTAATGTCACATTTGATTTCTTCAATGTCTCTTTTTCTCAATCTTTCACTCTTCTTGAGGCGCCCTCTCGCCTTGTATTCATATGATCTCACGTAGAACGCTCGAACTGCTGGTTCATCTTGTTCCAGTCTATTTAAATGTCCAAGCCATTTAATTCTTTGGTGTTCTATAAAGCCAGTAATTGGCAGTATACATATGCATGTTACTAGTTTCTCATTTGTCTCTCCAACTCTTTTGTTGATTCATTGATGGATTAATTGTTATTTAATTGGTGTTTCATAGGATGTCAAAACCACTTTACTTATCACGCCTATTATATTTCTGATGACATGATTAACTCCATCTCTTCTGACAACCCCCACAGCTCATTTGAAACATTCCGCCTCACAGTGTGATGGGTTTTCTCTCATGGGATGTTGATAGGGACCATGTCTGACATCGATAACCAGAGTGTTAAAAGACAATTACCTTATAACTAGATTTTACAAAATTAGCAGTAAGACCGTCAACAGCAGCGTGAAAAATATCTTTCTCATCGGAATCATGTGTCGTGTCAGCTGACGTAAGAGTTCACACATCTTCATAGACCTCGGCTCCTAATAATCTGGATCAACTCTGATGATGATTTTCCTTGAAGACACCGACTCAGTCCGTCCAACCTCATTTCTCTCGGTCTGCCTCTGCCTTTCCTATTGCTGGTCTTTCCAGTGACCATTATGTTTTCAAATGACTCTCTTCTCGTCACATGACCAAAGATAATTTTGCAGTTTTCATTTGGCAAGACTTAATGAAATCAACTTAACAGATTTCGTTTGCGCTGAAGGACATTAATATTTATTTCATTTCAAATGTGTAGGGGACTGGTCAAAAGAAGTTAGGCGTGGGCAGACCATAGCAATGCAGCGGTTAAACAGTGTATTAAGCGTAGGCTGACTATAGCAACTCATAGGTTAAACAGTAAATAAAGCGTAGACTGACCGTAGCAATGCAGCTGTGACGCAGTATATTAATCGTAGGCTGACTATAGCAATGCAGATGTTAAACAACATATTAAGCTTAGAGTGACCATAGCAATGCAGAGATAAAACAGTATTAACAGATTACGTCACAATACCAGCAAACAAACGGAAGTGAAATTTTAGGAACATGCATCTTTCCTGTAGCAACATACAAATGTGAGTCGTACACCATTTCCAGTAGCAACATACAGATGTGAGTCGTACATCATTTCCTGTAGCAACATACAGATGTGAGTCGTGCATCATTTCCTGTAGCAACATACAGATGTGAGTCGTGCATCATTTCCTGTAGCAACATACAGATGTGAGTCGTGCATCATTTCCTGCAGCAACATTCAGATGTGAGTCGTGCACCATTTCCTGTAGCAACATACAGATGTGAGTCGTGCATCATTTCCTGCAGCAACATTCAGATGTGAGTCGTGCATCATTTCCTGTAGCTGCATACAGATGTGAGTCGTGCATCATTTCCTGTAGCAACATACAGATGTGAGTCGTGCATCATTTCCTGTAGCAACATACAGATGTGAGTCGTGCACCATTTCCTGTAGCAACATACAGATGTGAGTCGTGCATCATTTCCTGTAGCAACATACAGATGTGAGTCGTGCACCATTTCCTGTAGCAACATACAGATGTGAGTCGTGCACCATTTCCTGTAGCAACATACAGATGTGAGTCGTGCATCATTTCCTGCAGCAACATTCAGATGTGAGTCGTGCATCATTTCCTGTAGCTGCATACAGATGTGAGTCGTGCATCATTTCCTGTAGCAACATTCAGATGTGAATCGTGCATCATTTCCTGTAGCAACATACAGATGTGAGTCGTGCACCATTTCCTGTAGCAACATACAGATGTGAGTCGTGTACCTTTTCGCAATCACTTAGGAAGACAACCAGGGCTAGTGAACATAAATGTTACACACATTTATTAGAATACAAGAAGAAGACAGCAACTTACATGTTACAAGATCTAAATATATAAAGAAACGGGATTATAAACAGTGTGTTGTCTGGGAAACTGGCTTATAAACAGTGTGTTGTCTGGGAAACTGGCTTATAAACAGTGTGTTGTCTGGGAAACTGGCTTATAAACAGTGTGTTGTCTGGGAAACTGGCTTATAAACAGTGTGTTGTCTGGGAAACTGGCTTATAAACAGTGTGTTGTCTGGGGAACTGGCTTATAAACAGTGTGTTGTCTGGGGAACTGGCTTATAAACAGTGTGTTGTCTGGGGAACTGGCTTATAAACAGTGTGTTGTCTGGGAAACTGGCTTATAAACAGTGTGGTGTCTGGGGAACTGGCTTATAAACAGTGTGTTGTCTGGGAAACTGGCTTATAAACAGTGTGTTGTCTGGGGAACTGGCTTAAAAACAGTGTGTTGTCTGGGAAACTGGCTTATAAACAGTGTGTTGTCTGGGAAACTGGCTTATAAACAGTGTGTTGCCAGGGAAACTGGCTTATAAACAGTGTGTTGTCTGGGAAACTGGCTTATAAACAGTGTGTTGTCTGGGAAACTGGATTATAAACAGTGTGTTGTCTGGGAAACTGGCTTATAAACAGTGTCTTCTCTGGGAAACTGGCTTATAAACAGTGTGTTGTCTGGGAAACTAGCTTATAAACAGTGTGTTGTCTGGGGAACTGGCTTATAAACAGTGTGTTGTCTGGGGAACTGGCTTATAAACAGTGTGTTGTCTGGGGAACTGGCTTATAAACAGTGTGTTGTCTGGGAAACTGGCTTATAAAGTGTGGTGTCTGGGGAACTGGCTTATAAACAGTGTGTTGTCTGGGAAACTGGCTTATAAACAGTGTGTTGTCTGGGGAACTGGCTTATAAACAGTGTGTTGTCTGGGAAACTGGCTTATAAACAGTGTGTTGTCTGGGAAACTTGCTTATAAACAGTGTGTTGTCTGGGAAACTGGATTATAAACAGTGTGTTGTCTGGGAAACTGGCTTATAAACAGTGTGTTGTCTGGGAAACTGGCTTATAAACAGTGTGTTGTCTGGGAAACTGGCTTATAAACAGTGTGTTGTCTGGGAAACTGGCTTATAAACAGTGTGTTGTCTGGGAAACTGGCTTATAAACAGTGTGTTGTCTGGGGAACTGGCTTATAAACAGTGTGTTGTCTGGGGAACTGGCTTATAAACAGTGTTTTGTCTGGGGAACTGGCTTATAAACAGTGTGTTGTCTGGGGAACTGGCTTATAAACAGTGTGTTGTCTGGGGAACTGGCTTATAAACAGTGTGTTGTCTGGGGAACTGAGTCCATATTTAACGTGGAGGGTGTGGTTCCTGAGGTGGAGGGGGTGGTTCCTGAGGTGGCGGGGGTGGTTCCTGAGGTGGAGGGGGTGGTTCCTTAGGTGGAGGGGGTGGTTCCTGAGGTGGAGGGGGTGGATCCTGAGGTGGAGGGGGTGGTTCCTGAGGTGGAGGGAGTGGTTACTGAGGTGGAGGGGGTGGTTACTGAGGTGGAGGGGATGGTTCCTGAGGTGGAGGGCGTGGTTCCTGAGGTGGAGGGGGTGGTTCCATAGGTGGAGGGGGTGGTTACTGAGGTGGAGTGGATGGTTACTGAGATGGAGTGGGTGGTTACTGAGGTGGAAGGGGTGGTTCGTTAGGTGGAAGGGGTGGTTCCTGAGGTGGAGTGGGTGGTTACTGAGGTGGAGTGGGTGGTTCCTGGGGTGGAGGAGGTGGTTTCTGAGGTGGAGGGGGTGGTTCCTGAGGTCGAGGGGGGGGGGGTGGTTCCTGAGGTCAACGGGGTCGTACCTGAGGTCGAGGGGTTGGTTCCTGAGGTGAAGGGGGTGGTTCCTGAGGTGGAGGGAGTGAGATTTTCAATTGGAGTTCGCGCCGAGTTCGTGGTTTGTGCGACGCTTTCGACAGGTCGCGCTATAGAAAGAAAAGAGACCGAGCCATATGGGATAAAACCCGGTGCAAAGAAGCGATCCTCTTGACCTTGTAAAGCCTCTGTTAGGCATACAATGAAACTGGCCAGGGAGTGAGAAACTTCTCGGGCAGCCGGGGTGAGAGCAACCTACTGCAAGTGACCTGCTACATGGTGAGTTGAGTGAAGAACTGACATTACAACACTCGGGGTATCCCCTTACGTGCTCCGTCTCCATCTTCAACAACCAGCGAAGTGTTCCAATACTAATAGTACCAGTTGCAATCTGATAATGTGTCCGTCTGGCATTTCCCTTGAGAACTTAGTTGTTGCATGATGATGGTGTATACTTTAGCATTCTCTCTATATATACACATAATAAGAATAATTGAAAAAAAAAAATTATACATTTATTTGATCAGTCCAATCGGAGAAATAGTGCACAAGATTAATTCATTCCGAAGCCCAGACTAGAAAGGTCCAGAACACCCACATTGCACATAAGTTATTAAGTTTGAAAAGGTGTCATTGGGTAATTGCATATATAGTTAACGCATCATTTCATGGATGTGAGGTCTGGCCTATTCAGCCATCGTCTAGCGGGAAATTACATTGTTAATTAGAATTGTTTACAGATATAATGAGTTTCAATGAGTATAATGTGCTCGTCAGGCCGTAGCCAGACGTGACGTTGAAAGACACGCACGAGTGGTGTTCAGGGAGGTGTCATTACAGGCGGCTTGCAGGTCAGAAGCTGGAACTCCTGTCTACCACTGTTGGTGCACGGGGTGTGGTTGGGTTATGGGGACTCTCTTTTTCTTGGCTAAGCTTCGTCCTTTGCAGGACGGTGCCATCAGTCCCATGTTGATTTTAAAGGCGATTACACCCACATTAGTTTCCCATTGCTTTCTGAACGAGGAAGGTGAGGACAGGTATGCTTCGTGCAGAGTGGCTTGCTTCGCTTCGGAGGTCACGGGTGGCAAGCATCGCCTGGATCTTTTCTCCGGGGCATGTTGGTGTGGTGGGGAAGGAACAGGCGGACAGATTGGTTGTCTATGCAAAACTTGTTGGAGTATTGATGCATGACAAGGCAGACGTGGCTGCGGCCTTGTGGGAGCACGCGTACACCTTGGATGAGCAAATGGATCATCATGATCTGGCAAAAATGAGGCAGCGAAGAGTGACGAGGGGATCTGGCCGACGCTCAGCGCTCAGAGGAAAGGCGAGACGGACATATAATCAGATTGCTACTGACACTATTGATGTTGGAACTCTTCGCTGACTGCTGAGGATAGGGACGGAGCGTCTTATGGAATGCCCTCGAATGCTGTGATGTCGGTTCCTAGATAAATCAATCAATCAATCAATTAATCAATCAATCAATCAATCAATCAGAACGAGAAGTCAACGTTTAAGTCCGAATGTAGAGCTTGAACTCCCAACCAAGCCATCAGCGACGCGGAAGAATAAGGGAGACGCTCTTATCCTTTCGGCAACGTATCTGAAATAGGCTAGATGTTATTCTAGACCATACCTTAGAGCAGAGTTTCCTGGAACCATGATTTTGACGCTCTGGGAGTTGTCTAAGGTGATGTCAGTAGTTGACATAGTATACTTTCCTGCTGATTTTATAACATGGTGAATCGGTTGCGTGTGTTATAACCAGGCAGTGCATGGTGGTATGAACAAGGCTCCAAGCGGCTGCCGTAAGAAAGGATGGGTGACCGGGTAGGAGAAAATTACACGTTATCATCAAAACGGCCAAGGTTTAGACGCATAGACTAGCTGACTGTGGGGAGATGAATTAAAGATGTATTCTTCCTAAGACTCTTTCTGGGTGAAGAAACAACAGAACGTCTCCCAGCTGTCCTCACAGGAAAAAGGAAAAACTGCATGAGCCGACCAGAATTAGGCCGGTTCTCCCCATCTGACACAGACATCATATGTTGTGTTTTGTGTATGTTTTTGTTTGCCGATGAAGGCTAATCGCCGCAACGTCATGTATGTGTCGTAATTCTGTTATGTAAAGCTGCATTATTTTGTGTCTTTTATATTAAATACGAAGGGAAGTCAATACGGAAGCCACAAATGGCTGTATAAAAATAACTAAACATGATAACAACTTGAAACCAGTTTATTTTTATACATACATTGTCCCTTTATTTCTCAACATAATTTCCACCAACATTATCCCATCGTTTTATCAGTCCTCTCAAACTCGCTGCATAGAACTGCGTGCTCTGTTTTCTAAACCAAATTTTCACTTCACATTCAACTTCGGCGTCATTCGCGAAATGTCTCCTGCCAAGGTGGGTTGTCAGTGTTTATGCTGACAAATGTTTGTCCGTAAAGCGGTACATAGCTGGGTGGAAAAAGTTACGAGGGAGAGTCAATAACTAAGTCACACAGTTCTGTTGGATGGCAGGTAAATGAGAATAGGGCACGCTTTTCCATGCAGCGGGTTTGGGAGGACTGATAAAACGATGGGATAAGTGCATCAATGTTGATGGAAATTATGTTGAGAAATAAAGGGACAATGTATGTATAAAAATAAACTGGTTTCAAGTTGTTATCATATTTAGTTATTTTTCTACATCCATTTGTGGCTTACTTATTAACTTTCCCTCGTATCTATCTTCTTCTCTCTCTCTCTCTCTCTCTCTCTCTCTCTCTCTCTCTCTCTCTCTCTCTCTCTCTCTCTCTCTCTCTCTCTCTCTCTCTCTCTCTCCTCTCTCTCTCCTCTGTGTGTGTTACAGTTTATTGCTGTCTTTTTCTACAAATGACTGAAATGACGCATGCACACATGACATTTACAAATATCACCCTAAGTCTGGGGTGATCAAATAGAGCCTCTCAAGTATAATGCACGGTTTGCGGACATACTTTGGCTGTGTTACTAGTTTTAGTGAAATGTAACTGTGAAGTGATTAAATACAATAAACCACTGTTTCTTCTTCTTTCTCTTCTCAAATTCTTCTTCTTTCTCCTCCTCCTTCTCTCCTCCTCCTCCTGTTTCTTCCACGTTCATTGGATATTGTTTACTTTCGACTCAATCGTAGTGTGCCTGTTTGCAGCAGAACTGCGATATTTCACCTGTCGGCCGACACTCGAATTTTTCCTGGAATCTGAGGACCAGCCTTCACCGCCAAAGCTTCCCCATAATCCTTAAAAGACAAATACTTGTCAAAGTGATTCCCAAGTACTTCAATTCAGTCTCTCTGCTAAGAGGGCACCCATTCAATATAATACATGGGACATCTGCCTTAATGATTCAGTTATCCAGAGATCACCACACAGCCGATGCCTTGTTTGGGTTTATAACGGCCCTTGCGTCCCCGCACTACTCCACCACCCCGTTTACTGCCGTCTGTAAGTCTTCAGGCAGACAATCCCTGTCTCTTCCCTGTCTGTGCACCAGCACATCATCTGCAAATTTCAAGATTCTACCAATTCCTGGTGTCTCAATAGCTGCGACTTTGCTGGCGTATACATTAAAGAGCACTGGGGACTTGGCAGATCCCTGTGGCAGCCCAGTTGTAATAATACAAGGTCAGAAGTCCATGAACAATGCGCAATGCACCTTGACGCTCATAAAGAACTGCCACAATTAATTGGAAAATCCAAGGTTGCCCAAGGATGGCCCGTGAGATGCCACATCAATGCCGAGCCTGTTCACACGAAAGCAGGCGGAGGTGCTGCCGGTTTAACAGCTAACGACACTTAACGGTCTGCCATGAAACAATGCCAGAACACGCCAGGTCCATTTTAGCAATCAGACATGTCTATGATCTTTGGTCACTTCCAATCTGCGCAGCGACAATCCTAATATTTCTAGAATTGTACAGCCATCCGCCTCATTATTCAAACCAGGCAACGGATGTTCCCAAATCCTGACGAATAACTGCAGCCAAAAGCCAAGACGATTTTTATTGCAGAACAAAGCGCTTCTAGAGCTTAGAGAACAAATCTGCAATCTGCGATTGTCCTAAGAAATGCAGACATTGTGAAACCCCTGAGCACATCAAAGCAATTGGATGAATAAATGCATATTGATTGGCACCCACTGAGACATGAGAACAGGAAGCAGACTAAAGAACATACCAGACACGAGCAACTTGGAGCCGTGTGATACCAGTGCCTCATGACACGAACAACTTGGAGCCGTGTGATACCAGAGTGCAAACACAAGAACAAACGGGACACGAAGAACTTGGAGCCGTGTGATACCAGAATGCAGACACAAGAACATACTAGACACGAACAACTTGGAGCCGTGTGATAACATATTTCATGACACTAACAACTTTGAGCCGTGTGACACGATGTTTCATGACACTAACAACTTGGAGCCGTGTGATAACCAGGTCTCATGACGCGAACAACTTGGAGCCGTGTGATACCAGAGTGCAGACACAAGAACATATTAGACACGAACAACTTGGAGCTATGTGATACCAGAGTGCAAACACAAGAACATACGGGACACGAGCAACTTGGAGCCGTGTGATACCAGAGTGCAGACACAAGAGCATACGGGACACGAACAACTTGGAGCCGTGTGATACCAGGCCTCATGACACGAACAACTTGAAGCCGTGTGATACCAGAGTGCAGACACAAGAACATACTAGACACGAACAACTTGGAGCTGTGTGATACCATAGCGCAGACACAAGAACGTACTAGACACGAACAACTTGTAGCCGGGTGGTACTAGAGTGTAGACAGGAACATGCTAGACACGAACAACTTGTAGCCGGGTGATACTAGAGTGCAGACACAGGAACATGCTAGACACGAACAATTTGGAGCCGGGTGATACCATAGAGCAGACACAAGAACGTACTAGACATGAACAACTTGTAGCCGGGTGATACTAGAGTGCAGACACAGGAACATGCTAGACACGAACAACTTGTAGCCGGGTGATACTAGAGTGCAGACACAGGAACATGCTAGACACGAACAACTTGGAGTCGGGTGATACCATAGAGCAGACACAAGAACGTACTAGACACGAACAACTTGTAGCCGGGTGATACTAGAGTGCAGACACAGGAACATGCTAGATACGGACAACTTGGAGCCGTGTGATACCAGGCCTCATGACACGAACAACTTGAAGCCGTGTGATACCAGAGTGCAGACACAGGAACATGCTAGACACGAACAACTTGGAGCTGTGTGATACCATAGCGCAGACACAAGAACGTACTAGACACGAACAACTTGTAGCCGGGTGATACTAGAGTGTAGACACAGGAACATGCTAGACACGAACAACTTGGAACCGGGTGATACCAGGTCACATGACACGAAACAGCAAAACAATAGCAGCAATAATTAAAGCATAATCATCATCTTCCACAATATCGTCTACCGTCGCGGGTAGCAATAGTTGACTTTCTAGCGCGTGATTGGCGACACTAGATAGTGTCATTACGCGTTACTGTGCAATATTTCGACGTCGTCAGTCTATTTTCTTCTCGGGTGTCCTCTTGCTCTGCAATCCGATCTTCTTTGTTGTAGCGCCAGTGCTGATTGTTGATGGTGTTGCATTCTAACGAGATGGAGGAAACGTTTGATTTCCTGCCCTTCTAAATATGTGGCACAAGGTGTTGATCCCACTGTCTGTCGGGTAACATAATTTCTTTCGGGTCTCGAGTAGTAAAGTTGGAAGCTCTTCTCAAGCAGATGTAGATATTTCGTAAGTGTGATTTGAATAATATTCACGTGATATTTTTATCATAGGGATTGTGTGAATATGCTATTTATTACCTGTCGCTTTACGGACATGGGTATATTTGGATGTTTCAGTATGGGTGATTGTAGATATAAAAGAGCACTTGCTTTTTGACATCTGATTTCGATTTGTCTGTCTATTCTGCCGTTTCCTGTGATCATACTTCCTAGATATTTACATTCTTTAACTTGTTTCAGAGGTATATTAAATGGTGTGTGTTTAGTGCACCAAGCGATCTAGTAATCTGCATTACTCCAGTTTTTGGCTATATTTATATTAATTATGTATTTTATTTATTTTGAACTCAGCTTATTAATATGATTTTGATGTCTGTCCTTGTCGCTGTAAAACAGGCACTGATCGTCTGCAAATAACAGCTCATTTATTGCTGCTGAATTTTCTGAAACGGTTTTGTCAAGGCGTGCTTCTTTGGATGTTATGTTTACGTAGATAATAAATAGCAGTCTCATCATCTCATCTCATCTCATCATGTTCCTCTTGTACCTTGCGGTGCAGTTAGTTATTTTTCATAATGTTCCCTCATTGCCTCATCCTTGAGGGTTTTTATGTTTACTGATTCGCATAGCATGTATTTTCCTGGTCTTTGCTTTCTTCTTCTGTTGGTTTTTATTGTGGCAACGACTGCTTTGTAGTCTGTGTTTAATAAATAATAAATAAATAACAGTGGGAGAGCATATATCACTGTCTCACTCCTGTATTGTCTGTGAACCGTCTTGCATTCTTACTGTACTTTGGCTCGAGTGGTACATGACTATGATGTTTTCTAGCAGTAGTCATTGTATCCCTTAGCCTCCAAAAATGATCCGTAATTTATATATATTTACTCTGTCGAAAGTCTTTTCCTGATTTACAAAGGCAAGATTCTGCTGGTCACTGTATTCGATGATATCTTCCACATATTTTTATAAGTGTAAATAGTGGATCAGTGAAACTTTTACCTTTCCTGAGATCAAATTGTACTTTACTTAACTGTTGTTCAGCTATGGGTCTAGCTCTTTGTTCCAATAGTTTTCCGTGCATTATCCCCTATGTGACTCAAGAATGATATGCTCCTGTATGTTTCTCACTCTCTCATAGTGCCTTTCTTTTTCCGTATTGGTACAATTTTAGCCTATTGCCAATTGTCTGGGATGTTTTGTTTTCTTCTTCCCAGGCTATATTTTTAAAAAAGTCTTGTTAGATATGTAATTCATGTTTCCCAACAAGCCTGAATAGCTAATTAACACATTCGGAAACGTAAAGTTATCATATCAAAATAAACGGAACAACACATGAATTCAGTTGCGACAAAATGTGATAGTCAATTGAAGGCGAGGCGCGACATGAAATACTTAAGAAAGAAACTGAAACTCGCCATTGGAGACTTGCTTCCAGAGATGCACTGGGTTAATCTAACGTTAAGATATGACAATTTCAACATGACAACCAAATCCGTTGGACATTCATCTAATCATGGAATACTTTAAATGCCATTACTGATACATTCTAAGGTAGGGAACCCCCATGTCCGCCATCTTGGGATATTGGGAATATGGTCCTAAGTAAGTAAAGGTCATTTTTACATTGGGTATATGGTGCTAGAGCCATATTTGTATAGCCCAGACATCACTCAGTGGCTGATGTGATCTCTATCACACGGCCATCTTTACTTCCCAAGTCATTTTATGGCACACATCTTAGGCTACGTTGACACTGAATTCCACAACCGCCCCGGTACGGCTCGAACCCAAGAGGAGCGTCGAGCCATCACGCTACCGCTGCTCCCACTAACTTTGATTCTATTCACTTATTTTTCTGATCAAGAGGCAGTCAATGTGTGACATGGTCAGATTTATCCCAACCGCCTTACGCCACAGAAAACTTTTGGTACAGTGTTTTAGGGCTGCGTCGAGCGCGCAATCGTGTAAAATGTACAAGAACAGCATGCTTTGACATGCCTTGAGTCGGATTCAACGTCTTGTGCTGGACCTGCAAGTTTAGGGACCTCTCGGGCGATGCTGTCTGTATCACACCGGCCAACTGACCTGTGTATGAGTTGATCCTGCTTCCTCGGCATTAGCCCATCGGATGTTTTAAGAAAGAGCAGACAAGCTGACCACCCCAGGGCACCTGAACACATTACTAGGTGGCCGGCAGACAAGCGTCTACAATACCGCAGCTTCCAGTTGGTTCCAGCATGGTCTTATTAGTTAGTTGCAAGTCTTTTGCAGGATGTAGCACTCAACCCCAACATTTATTGGCTGCTTTGCGATTTTATAGGTAATATTACATTTATTAGTTTGCTATTGCTTTATGAAAGGCCGACGCTTACAGCATACTGAGTATCAACGCAAAGCGATTTTTGCCAAATCGCTTGCGGCTAACATCGAACTCGGTATGTAGCAATTGTAAATCTGAGTTCACTACCTCCAAGCCACAGATACGAACAGCCTCGTGGTCACATACAAGTCCTGCCTCGAAGCAGTTTTGACCTCCGGTCTACTGGGCCTACAGATGACTTCACTGTCCTCTACCTACCATTGGCTCCCACTGTTACGCCAGGTGCACGCTTTCGTCTCCCAGTTGACCACAGGCTTTCAACAAGCTCACGCCAAGCTCTCTGTGCCATGTTTGTGGAGTTGAGTTGAGTTGAGCTGAGCTGAGTTGAGTTAAGTTGAATTGAGTTGCTTGCTTGCTTGCTTGCGTTCGCTGGCTGTAAACTCCAGCATGAAGTCCTGTATGTCGGATGAAGACATCCTGTTGTCCATCATCTGTGTGATGTCATACAGAACCTGAGGTTTGCGTGAGTATCCGTTGTCCCATGTCTGGCTTATTGGTGTGCAGACTGGTGGTTCCTCGCCGTGCAGGCAGATACTCTCCGACTTCGGAAGAATCAGCGATCCTACTACGTTAGCCAGGACCCCGAAGGGACCTGTTGCCCAGGACGCACGACTAGGACGTGTTAGTAGGTCTTGGCCAGTATAAAAGCTGGCCCTGGTGCCTTGGAAACACCTCTGCGTCCCAGCAGAGTTGAGGTGAGTTAAGTTGAACTAAGTTGAGTTGAGTTGAGCTGAGCTGAATTTAGTTGAGCTGAGTTGAGTTGAGCCGAGTTGAGTTGAGTTAAAGTTGAATTGAGTGGAGTTGAGTTGAGTTGAGCTGAGCTGAACTGAGTTGAGTTGAGTTGATCTGAGCTGAGTTGAGTTGAGTTAAGAACCGACATCACTGCACTCAGGAAATTCCAATACGTGCTCCGTCCTCTCGTTCAACAGCCAGCGAAGAGTCGCATTACTAATATTTCCCACTATCTGATTTAAAGTTCTCATGGTTGGTTCCGTATTACAGCCAAAGTGTTATAAGTTGTTATTATTGGTTCCATATTGCAGCTAAAGTTTTCTACGTTGTTGTTGTTGTTGGTTCCATAAACGATCAAACTGTCATTTACTGCCAATATAGTACCTTGCGGTGTATGGCAGGGGGGTATTTGAGCCTAAGAAATTAAGGCCGCCTGGCTAGTGCAGTCGCCGCGAACTGTGCAGGTTAGGATTTTCTTTTTGCCAACAACAGAAAAAAATCCCACATCTTACCGATGATTCCAACCCGGGTCTCCCGATTAAGAATCTGGCGTTCTAGATGGTTCCATATTGCAGCTAAATTGTTCTACGTTGTTGTTGTTGGTTTCATATTGCAGGTAAAACGTATGCTTGTTTAGAATACTAGTTTCTGTATTACCCTATCTGTTTTTCTTTCGCTAACAATAATTACTGGCTAGAGAAGGAATTGGGATATTGTCCATATCCCCCAAGTGAGTAGACCAACTGACTAGTATCACTCGAGGCCGGAAACTTCTGACAGAAAACTGTTTTCTATCAGCCTAATAAGTTTGGCGTGTTATAACAGTGTTATACGTTATTGTTGGTTCCATATTGCAGCCACAGTGTTCTACGGGATATGGTAGCCGGTCTTCAGCCAACCCTCCTTAGCAGCCTCTTACGACTTGCATGGTAGGTTACACTTTAAAAAAAGTTAGTTGCGTGTTCTTTACAGGACGTCTTAGTCAACACCAAAATTGTTGTTGTTGTTGTGATGTCTTGGCTAGTTTACGTTTAGTAGTTTTGCCATTGCTTTCTGAACGACAGGCACCTATAATATTTCGTTAAAAAAACAACAACACAAAGCCGTCTGCTGCCAAATCGCCCGCAGGTGTGTATCCAACGCGGGTGTGCGGGATTACGAACTGCGTCCGTAACTCCCTCATCACGGAGAGAGTAGGTTACAGAGTTACTATTATATCTCTCCCTTATGAGCTTCCGCAACACTTAGGCAAGTACTTTTAGTAATGGATATTATTTACAACTATAAAATCCCCTCCCCCTCCCCCAACCCTCCACTATGTACATTGCAACGTATCCACATCAGTGTTTTGCTGTTTTCCTCAGTGGTTATAATACTCTCCAATGCACGTCACATTCCCGCCGACAATTCCCCTCGCAGACGAAACGGACCCCGGGAAAGTTAATTATATTACCATCATAAACATTGAAAATGATATACATTAGAGACAGCGCGGCCAATTTACCCCAGCAATGGAAGGCGCTCCAAGTCTGCGGGATTTGAAGGTCTCCTTGGTCGGTGTAATTACTTCCGAATGCCACATATTCCGCCGAGTCCAGTTTGTCTTGGGAACAAAACGTATGCTTATTTAGAATACCAGTTTCTTTATTACCCTATCTGTTTTTCCTTCGCGAACTATAATTACTGGCTAGAAAAGGAATTGGGATATTGTCCATATCCCCCAAGTGAGTAGACCAACTGACCAGAATCACTCGAGGCCGGAAACTTCTGACAGTAAACTGTTTTCTATCAGCCTAATAAGTTTGGCGTGTTACATTTGTTTGTACTTCAGACATGCGTCTTATCCCCATAATCTAATTATTCCGTCATGTTCTTCTTTCGGGGTTGAAATGTTGCTGGGAAATGTGTTTACTAACGGTAACGCCCTTTCCGTTGAAATCCTTGCGTTATTACTTTAAGCTGAATTCAGCACTCAGGGCATTTGCTTCACCTGTCTGCCTGCCATCTTTATCTCGACCGGAAGTGATGAGTTTGTTATGTTTATTAACTCTTAACACACGATGAGCCAGTATTCGGAAAATGTGAAACAGGAAACTACTGTAGGTCTGTGATGTAATAGGGCTATCATACTTTATAGGTCAGAATGCACTGCGGGATAGATGATCAGTGTTTTCCTCTGTCAGCGGACGACGAGCGCAAGTGTCGAACCCTCATCCGACCGCGTTCATGAGTTCATCAGCAACATGAAGACAGTAATCGTGGCTAGAAAATTGTTTTACTCCTTTGTATTCTTGCTTCATCGTTCCGTTACTTTCCTGTAATATGTTATATTATGATATCTTCTTTCTCTATCGTTCCTGTACTTTTCGGCAACACACATTGTATTCGTTACGGATTCAACGTCTATGCTTAGTAAGGTGGAGAAAGGAATATATCGTGTGGGGTGGCTATACTCGCTTCAGAGGTCACAGATTGTGCGAATTGTATGGATAATTTGCCCTGGCCATGCGGGGGTGCGGGGTAATGAACAGGCTGATAGGCTAGAAGGGAATGCAGCTCTTGGAGGTATATTACCTATAAACAAAGAAGAGGTGGTCGTGCGCTTGTGAGACCAGGTGGAGAAGTCGGGGGAACACATTGAGAACCCGTGTGTGGAAAGAATGAGATTGCGTGGGATGGGCAGGGGTTCTGGAAAAATCTCAAAACTGAGAATGAAGACCAGCAGAATTTTCAATCAGATAGCGGTGGGAACGATTAGAAGTGTAACTCGTCGCTAGCTGTTCAATGAGGGAGGGTGCGCGTATGGGGATATCATGAGTGCAGTGATGTCGGCTCTTAGCTCAACTCAACTCAACTCTGTAGTATGCTATATTATTATATCTGCTTTGCGGATAGAGACTGCGCTATTGTGGGATACAGATCCGGTGCAATGAAGTTGATCTTCGCGCCTTCTAAAGTCGTTTTTTTTAACCTTCCCAAACAAGTTTTCGGTAGCTGTGGTTTTAGGCTGGTCAGACCGAAATTACGACAATATATTATATTCTTCATGCGATCATCACTGAACATAGGCAAACTGAATGCCTGACAATTTCCATAACAGGGCACATTCCAGCATCTTCTATATATCATCATTCTCATCTTCTTCCACTTTCGCCGTCAAGCGTCATGGGGAGAAATAGCTAGCGCTCCAGCGCACATGTGTGGCACTGGATAGTGCCATTCCGTGTGATTGCACAATGTCGTTGATGTCGTCAATCCATTTTCGTCTATCATGTCCTCTTATTCTCATAGCAGAACTTCAGTGACATGACATCTGACGACAAATGTGACAAACAAATAAAGAAAAAATCTGCCATATATAAACATTATATTTTTAAAATTAACAACGTCAATGAAAAACAAACATTTCACAAACACAAAAGAAGCTGAACGCAAAGTTATGTGTGGCCTGTTGTGCTGTATGGATACGTATGCAAAAGAATAAGTAATGACATGACTAATAAACTTTCTGTACAGAAGATGTGTGTTTGTAGAAGAATGTTGAGAATATCGTGGACAGAGAAGAAAACAAATGTTGCTGTATTGAGAGGTGCGGAGACATCGGGAGTATGTGGAAATATAATAGGCAGGAGAGACGCTGGAGGTCAGATAAAGTTGTATGTTGAAAACTGGAACAACTGGGCAATAAACAAAGCATAAACGGCAACATCGTCATGAAAATATCAGGCGACAATGAGGACTGGAGGGTCATCGTCGCAGATGTCTGTCTGCTTCTGAGCAGGCACCAGCAAAACAAGAAGAAGAAGCAGAAGAAGAAGAAGAAGAAGAAGAAGAAGAAGAAGAAGAAGAAGAAGAAGAAGAAGAAGAAGAAGAAGAAGAAGAAGAAGAAGAAGAAGAAGAAGAAGAAGAAGAAGAAATAGAAGGATAAGAGGAGGAGGAGAAAGACGAAGAAGAAGATTCATTAAATAAATATACCTTCTGCAGTATCTCATTTACACACAATGGGCGTAAAATGAAAAGACATAGAATTAAACAAAACAAGAATCCATTGGTAAGCTAAACACATCTTTTGCTTTCAGATTTCTTACATATTCAACCCCAGACAAGATCAAAGGTGCTCAGCTTTTATAAAAGGCTCTTGTATATTAAATTTCCCTATAGTCGGCTGATAATGTACAACCGCTGCTCGCCCCAGACAATTGTCAGTTCAACCGCCCCAGAACCAGATGTGATGTTTACTTGAAAGCTGCAACTGTCATGGGAACAGAAATAGTTCAAAAACTTTCAGGGTAATGTCGTCACTTGCCTTATCGGGCTTTCCTTTTGTGGTTAGATGTGCAACTCTCATTTGAAATTGAGGTTGATAGAATTGTTATCTGAAATGTATATGCCTGACAATTTCCATGTATCCATGAATTTGAAATTGATGTTGAAAGTCGTCATCTGAAACTGATGTTGAAAACCTTGTTATCTGAAATTGTTGTTGAAAGCCATGTTATCTGAAAGTGATGTTGAAAGCTATGCTTTCCGAAATTGATGATACAAGGCGTGTCATCTGAAATTGATGATACAAGGCGTGTCATCTGAAATTGATATTGAAAGCCATGTTATCTAAAAGTGATGTTGAAAGCTAAGCTATCTGAAATGTATAGTGAAAGACGTGTTATATTAAATTTATGTTGAAAACCATGTTATCTTAAATTGACGTTTGAAGCGTTAAATTAGTTTCATGTTCTTTACAAGACGTTTCAATCAAACCCATCATTTATTGGCTGTTTGTGATTTACTAAGAAACCGAAAGTAAAGGACACTCTTTAAGGCGTATAAGGCATATGGTGCCAGACCCATATTTGTACAGACCAATTGGCGCTCAGTGGGGGATGTAGTCAGTGTCACACCGGCTGCTTTTACTTCCCAAGACATTCTTGTTACCTATTTTAGGCTGGGTCCACGTGTGAGCCCAGGTCCATTTTTACAAGTCATAATCCGAAGAGCTGAGGATCGAGTCCTTGATCACCAGGTGGCGAATGTCCAGCCACTAGTCTACAGGGTAATTGTAGTTTAGTAGTTTGTTAATAATTTCTTAACGAGATGTTAACAGTTAAGTCCAGCTGACTAGCGTGTGGATCCAACTAACTACGTCGCCGTCAGAAGAGAAAGTGTAAGGGCGTTACACCTCTTGGTCGGTTGAAAGCCTACTGTCTGAAATTGATGATATCACAGAAAACCGATTAAAAAGAGAAAGGTAATGAATGGCACGAGAAGACGATACAATTGGGCAGGTGATCTAAGTCAAGCAGGTACACAGGAACTTGAGGGTATCGACAACTGCACGGAGACATATAAGAATAATATTGTTAGAACATGGTAAGAGCTGCAAGTGATAGTGAAAGATAGGAAGATCTGGCGACAGTTGGTTGAAAGCCAATCCTCCCATAAGGGATAAAGGGCAGGTGAAGTTAGAATCGAAGAGAAAAGGCCGATCAGGTCGCTGCCTACGTCACATTTCTAGGCTAGAAAATCAGGCAATAAAACAGAATAGTTCGGGCACTAGTGATTCTGGTATACAAATGTGGATGCTAGCTGGTAGCACAGAGTTCGTGCACTGTGTTGAACTCCCCTGTGTGATCTATTGGAGTAGACTTGAACACTTATTGAGATGGGGGATGCGGTAACGTTGTGGCTAGACGCTCGCCCGCCCGCCCAGTGATCATGAGATCGATCTACATCGAGGCGGATTCGAGTTTGTAAAACTGACCTGTGTTCCCAAGTCGACCCGGCCTAAAATAAATGCTAGGAAATATCAGACGAAGTAAAGGCGGCAGTTTGAGACTGACCACAATCAAGACGCTTCGCTGCAGGGCAAACCAAACAATCGACCAAACCAAAAGAAGCACAACAAACATCCGGAACAGGCTGCTCAAATCAACGGAAGAAAAACGGTTTGGCAACGTTAATAAATCAGGCAGCGAGAACAGTTCGTGGTTGTGGAGTGGCGTTAACAAAGAAATTACAGAAAACAGACTCATGTTAAAATGATTGAGCTGCACTGACAACAGTTATGGGGGAACGTGTTTGAGTCCATATGAAACAGAAAGCGAAATACATATTATTTAGTATGTCCCCTCGGTACCTTCTCTGTCCCCACCTCTCTTGCTCTAAAAAAAAGAAAATGAGGGAAAACTCTTACCACATGAGCTGTGGTGTCGGGAGTTGATGGCGGCAGTCGCACAACAAATCCAGCCAGCCGTATTTGTGTAAAATATATTCCATCGATCTCTCCCTGGGAGCGGGGAGTTTAGGAGCGTAGGGAGGAGGAAGTAACTGGTCTATCGTTTCAAGTGAGCCTGAGTTTGTTTTTGGGTAGGTCCCGGGTCTTGGGCCAACATGGAAACAGTTTCAGAGTAATCGATGCCGCCAGAATAGGCCGAGATCTATACAACACGCATGGATCGCGGCTCTAGTTTGGCCATTAACCATTTCGATTATCACAGAACATGTACAGATTATCATAGATTTGGTCACGGCCCATTTTAGTTCACAGTGGTCTGAGCCGTTCCCACAGTTGGCACGAAGGCAACAAGCATGACGTGCTCAGAGTTGTCATTCTTCGAGAACGCATTTGAAAAGAGCAGTATCAAATAGAGAATGGGGACCGAGTCGCTATTTGCGCTACTTATAATTATATTGAGTCACAAGTGTAAATCACTGGCTGTCTATGATGCCAGATAGGAGTAATCCTATATTGGATATGACGTAGTAGATCTTGGCAGAACTGAAACGCAAATCTAATACGTTAATACGTGGATTAGGAATTCAACCTGATGTCAAAGATAAACAATAAATTAAAAATGATAGTAGTCAAATGTTGAGCACAGTGTGTGCGTGCGTGTTTTGTGTGTGTGTGATTTATTCTTTACTTTGTCAATAGTTAAATATTACTCATTGAGTAATTCTAAGTATAAACTAATTCCTTTCAACAAACACAACAACAAACATAAACAACAACAACAAGCAAACTAACAAAAATATATCATAATCTATACCACGAAAGGAGTTACCGCTCATCAAACATGGTCTGCACGAGACAAGGCGGCCATTGTAACCTCTCCGCCGGCCCTCTCCAAGGTCCGAAAGTTCAGTGACTGAGCATACAGCCAAGGGAAATACCAAGCTATTTCACTGATATCGATGTATTTGTCCTTCCAGTTCATTTTCATATTACACTCAGTTATTTTACATGAGCGAATCCAATCATTATCATCATCATCATCTGCTAAGACATGTCGCTCATGTTTCGTTATCTCACACGATCACCAGAGTCCTGTACCAGGTCTGTGTTCTTGTCCCGAGTGTTCCCCGCGGTCTAGCCATCCGGGTATTCTTCTCTTTGTATTCTCCTTCCAATTTCTCCATCAAGTTTGCCAGTTATCTTCAGGTTTTCAAATTTATTTCTACACATAACGTGTCCAGATAACCTCATTTTATTGGATGTGATCGTGTCCTAGTAAAGCTTACAGTCTACTTCTGGTTTGTTGTTGCTCTTGTTGTTGTTGTTATTTATCCAAATAATCTTGACTATCCACGTTTAATTTATCTACTCAAGTTTCGGGGTTTTATTAGTTTTCAAAAGGACTGCCTATTTTGGTTTTTCTGCCCGTCCACGGTATTCTTTGCATTTCACCCAGAAACTACATTTTCATTGTCATTAGGTGTTTTTTACTCAGCTTGTCTGCTTACTGCCCATGTTTTACATGCATACAAAGGTACTGGTTCTATACGAGCCATTAAAGCCTCTTTTTCTTTCACCACTGCACTTGACAGCTTTCTATTGGTGTATTTTCCATCTTGCAAAAGCCTGCCATTGCCACAGTAATTACATTATAATCTCCTCAAGGCATTTTCGATCAAACATTACAACTATACCATAGTTATGCTCTATTCACCTTTTACGAATGTTCCAATTTATTTGGACGTCACAGTTTGGTATTTCTTTCTTCTTGGAGAAGGCCATAAATTATGTCGTCTTGCAATTTAATTCTAACCTTAGTCACTCAATCAAAGCGTAGCATGTTGATTCTGAATGTGTGCTGTTTCCCAGTTAAGGGATTTCATTGACAAGAAGTGTATCAAACATGCAAAGACACAAAGAGACAATGCGGAATAGAAGTAAGAAAAGAAAGTGAGAGAAAGAAACAAGTTATTCATAACATTGAGAAATAGATGCAAAAACATATAATAAGACTGAAAAATGCACGCAAACTCACGGAGAGACAGTGGAAAATGTAATATTAAACTAAAGAGATGGTGAGAGGAAAAACAAAATGACAAAGACAAAATAACATTAAAATTGAAAAAAGGCAAAATACGGCAAGCGTAGAAAATGGTCTCAAACACAAACTTGAGAGAGAGAGAGAGAGAGAGAGAGAGAGAGAGAGAGAGAGAGAGAGAGAGAGAGAGAGAGAGAGAGAGAGAGAGAGAGAGAGAGAGAAGGAAAGAGAGAACGAACGAACAATTTTTATTTTCAAAGGGTTAGGAATTGGGACTTAGGCCCGTCTGACATTCTGCCTTTCTTCTCTAATGAGAGAGAGAGGAAGCGAAAGAGAGAGAGAGAGAGAGAGAGAGAGAGAGAGAGAGAGAGAGAGAGAGAGAGAGAGAGAGAGAGAAAGAGAGAGAGAAGGAAGGAAAGAAAGCGAGACAGACAGACAGACAGACAGACAGACAGACAGACAGACAGACAGACAGACAGACAGACAGACAGACAGACAGACAGACAGACAGACAGACAGACAGACAAGGGGGAAGCAAAGGGGACAGGGAGCAGACACACACACGAGCGGGACGATATGAATGGACATCTAAGGACTCTGAGAGAAAGAAAGAAAGCTTCAGTAATTTATTTCAAATCCCGAAGCAACCACATAATAAATTTTGTAAACATTTATTAGGAGAAGAAATGAAATTTACACACAAACGCCATCAAAATCTGGCCACATCCGTGATAAAGTTCTAATGAAGCATAATGTTTAGCAATAAGGTAATTAACCTATAACATCTATTAAAATGCCATTATTCGTTGATCGATCTTTCCATTATTTTCTTGCAAAGGTTGTGCGAGTTATGTTATATTTACAACTTCCATACACGCTAAGACTGGGCCAATTTAGATTTTATTATTAATATGTACCTTTTTGCCACATAATTCGTGTCTTAAGTGCTGTAAATGTTTAATATGTTCTGCGTCCATTAGTTGGAAACCATTGGAGTCCATAATAACAGCTTTACCAGCTTGTATATAAAGTGAAGTCATAACAAAGACATCCGCATGTTGTAGATCACGAATAGACATACATGTTAAGTATAGATACACATCATTCAGGACGTTCATTATGAAGCTACAGAAATGTGATTTTACAGAAATGATCAAATCAGTCAGAAAGCCACTAAAAACCTGCTCAAGATGACTACCACGTTATGGACAGACCAGAACAAGTCATTATTCTGCGCCTCAGAACAGGACACAATAGATTACGCAACCACATGTATACAAAATTCAAGATTGGTGAAACAGCCATGTGCACATGTGGATTGGCCTCGCAGACGGCAGAGCACATACTCCAAACCTTCTGGCCTAGAGAGACGGCAGTGGAAGATAAACTCTATGGACCACTGTGTGAACTGAAAAAGACAGTTAAATTCATACAAGTGACAACATTGCAGATATAGACATACTTCAAGCGAACAAAAGAAGAAAACAAAAATTTACAGAAACTGCAGACAATACTCCGGAAAGCAGAAGTGAATAATCTAAATGTTTTGAAAGAAGCCAAAACACAACTTATCACAGCCATTAGACAGAGGCATTCGGTATTATTTTGGCCATATGATAAGAAGATAATCAATGATTTATGGAAATGAGATAGCGAAAGACAAAGAGATCAAATTCGTAATAGATTTACATTATTTGATAAACAAATAACAGCAGAATAATTGATGTAGTCTTTAGGGGGAACGACGAAATGTTAAGAAGTATGATCGTGCACACCAGGTCGTAAGGCATCTGATGGTAATTATTCTTCATCATTATCAGCATAACAATCAACAAGTATTCTTCCAACTAGAATTGGCGATCATGTTTCTCCGCAACACACGTTCTACAGTAGTACATATAAATTAGTTTGCTGATATCTCCCCATGCCATGATACAGGATTGTCTTAATATCTCTCTCTCTCTCTCTCTCTCTCTCTCTCTCTCTCTCTCTCTCTCTCTCTCTCTCTCTCTCTCTCTCTCTCTCTCTCTCTCTCTCTCTCTCGTTTGTTGAAGGACTTGTTCATTGGTTTTTCTGTCTGTCCATGGTATTCTTTCCATTTACCTCAGAAACCACGTTGGTTCTATATGAGCACTTAAAGCCTCTTTTTCTTTCATCAGTTCACTTGACAGCTTTCTATTCTCTCTCTCTCTCTCTCTCTCTCTCTCTCTCTCTCTCTCTCTCTCTCTCTCTCTCTCATATCTGCCTTTCATCCATCCCTCCAGTAAGGTTTCTCTTCTGTCTGTCTGTCTGTCTGTCTGTCTGTCTGTCTGTCTGTCTCTCTCTCTCTCTCTCTCTCTCTCTCTCTCTCTCTCTCCTGTCTCTTACTCTCTTACATGTGTGTATTGTTGGGGGATGTGTGCGTGGGTGGGGAGGTGTGGGGTGGGGATATGTGTGTCTGTGTGGGGGGATGCGTGTGTGGATGGGGGTGTGTGTGGTGTTTGGGAGATATGTGGGTGAGGAATATATATGTGTGTGCATGGGGGGGGGGGGGGGGTCGACGAGGGACATATGGGTGGGGGATGTGTTTATGGGTGGGGATCTGTGAGTGAGGTATGTGTTTGGCTGGGTGGGGTGTGTAGGTTTTGGTGGGTAGTGAGATGTGTGGGTGGGGTTGAGTGGGGTGTGTCGGTGTGTGTGTGTGTGTGTGTGGGGGGGGTGTGTGTATGTGGTGTGAGGATGTGTGTATGGGTGGGGGAGTGTGTGTGTGGGTGGTGGATATGTGTGTGTGGGTGGGGGATGTGTGGGGAATGTATGTGTGGGTGATGGGAGATGTATGTGAGTGAATGTGGGATATGTGGTGGGTGGGGATATGTGAGTGGGGTTGAGGATGTGTAGGTAGGTGTGTGTGTGTGGGTGGGTGGGTGGGGAGATGTGTGTGTGGGTGGGGATGTGCGGGCGGCGGTATGTGCTTTGGTGGGTGGGGTGTGTGGGTGTTGGTGGGTAGTGGGATGTGTGGGATGTGTGGGTGTGGGTGGGTGGTGATGTGTGGGTGGGTGTATGTGGATGTGTGTAGGTGGTGTGGGGATGGGTGTGAGGGATGTGTGTATGAGTGGGGAATGTGTGTGTGGGTGGGGGATGTGTGTGTGTGGGTAGGGGTGTGTGTGGGTGGAAGATGTGTGTGGTTGGATGGGGAATGTGTGGGTGAATGGGAATATGTGTGTGTTTGCGGGGATGTATGGGTGGGGGATGTGTGTATGGATTGGGATATGTATGTATAGGTGGGGATGTGTGTATGGGTGAGAGATGTGTGTGTGGATGGTGGAGTGTGTGTGGTTAAGAGATGTGTGTTTGGGAGATGGATGATTGGTGGTGTGTGGGTGGGTGTGTGGAGGATGCGTGGGTTGGTGAATGTGTAGATGAGTGGCAAGATATTGTGTGGGTGGGGGTGTGTGTATGTTGGGGATGTGTGGGTGGGTATGGGATGTGTTTGTGGGTAGATGCGGGATGTGTGGGTTGGCGGGGGATGTGTGTGTGGGTGGTGAGATGTATATTTGGTGGATGTGTGTTTGGCTGGGTGGCTGGGGATGTTTTGGTGATGGAGGATATGTGGGTGGGTGAGTGTGTATGGGTTATGTGATGGGTGGGGAGAATGTGTGTGTGGGTGGGAATATGTGAGTAGGTGAGGGATGTGTATTGGTAGGGGATGTGTGATTGGGGGATGGGTGGGGGTTGGTGGGTGGGTGGGACATGTATGTGTGCTTGGGGTGTGTGTGGGTGGGGGTACATGTGGGTGGGTGGGGATGTGTGGATTATGTGTCTCATAACATGATAATATGCATTGTTTATGTTTACAACATTCTATTGACAATGTTGTTTTCCTATGTGAATGCATCATGCACTATTGATGAACGAAAGATGAGTGACTGGAAGGTCCGAATGTAAGACCCGGAATGCGTGCCCAATTTGTTACCCTTTGAAAATAAAGTGCGTTCGTTCTCTTACTTTCTCTCACTCCCTCTTACTCTCTCTCTCTCTCTCTCTCTTACTCTCTCTCTCTCTCCGTCTGTCTCATTCTCTCTCTCTCTTACTGTCTCTCACTCTCTATCTTACTCTCTATCACTCTCACACTCTCTCTCACGCTCTTTTTCACTCTCTCTCACTCACTCTCACTCTCTCTCTCTCTCTCTTAATTTCTCTAACTCTCTCTTACTCTCTCACGCAGTCTCTTTTACTCTATCTCTCTCTCACTCTCACTCATTTTCTCGCTTTCACTCTGCGCATGCTCCTTTAGCTTTTCTCATTAGTCTCAGCATGTTTACTTCTCGTCCTTGACTTGGGGACTATATTACATGTACCTCTGAAGTCGAAGTTGGTTCATCTGATGGCGAGGGACACTCGTAACAGGGAAAACTAATCGACACGCAAAAACAAATCCAGTACAGTAGGCGTTGTAGCACATGTATCGACTACGCTTGAGTTTAATGTACGCGAATGTCAAACAATAATGTTCCAACTGCCTTGCCTTCCATAACGTCCCTTTGGCCATCTCCAGTCCTTATATATTTGGCACACGTGTGTTACCTTCCATTAGTTTCCGTATTTAGCTTTTGTATACATTTTAATTTGCCTTTCATCTTTCATACAGGATGGGTCACTCTTGCTCGTCTGTTGTTCATCCTTCCATACAGAATTGTTTCTGTTTGCCCATTTGCCACTCATCCAATTATGTCTGCCTTTCATTCCCCCCCCCCCCCATAGTATGGTTTCCTATTGCATATCTGCCTTTCGTCCTTCTCTTAAGTATAGTTTCCTACTACATATCTGTCTTTCATCTTTCCCTCAAGTATGGTTTCCTATGTCATATCTGCCTTTTATCCATCCCTCCAATATAGTTTCCTACTGCATATCTGCCTTTCACCCCCCCCCACCCCCCAAGTAGTATGGCTTCCTATTGCATATCTGCCTTTCATCTATTCCCCCCCCCCCCAAGTATAGTTTCCTAATTTCCATTGTAACCATTCACTCCAGTATGGTTTCCTATTGCATGTCTGCCTTTAATCTTTTCCTCCAGTATATAGGTTTCTTCTCTCTGTCTCTGTGTGTGTGTGTGTGTGTGTGTGTGTGTGTGTGTGTGTGTGTGTGTGTGTGTGTGTGTGTGTGTGTGTGTGTGTGTGTGTGTGTGTGTGTGTGTGTGTGTGTGTGTGTGTGTGTGTGTGTGTGTGTGTGTGTGTGTGTGTGTGTGCTGTGTGTGTGTGTGTGTGGTGTGTGTGTGTGTGTGTGTGTGTGTGTGTGTGTGTGTGTGTGTGTGTGTGTGTGTGTGTGTGTGTGTGTGTGTGTGTGTGTGTGTGTGTGTGTGTGTGTGTGTGTGTGTGTGTGTGTGTGTGTGTGTGTGTGTGTGTGTGTGTGTGTGTGTGTGTGTGTGTGTGTGTGTGTGTGTGTGTGTGTGTGTGTGTGTGTGTGTGTGTGTGTGTGTGTGTGTGTGTGTGTGTGTGTGTGTGTGTGTGTGTGTGTGTGTGTGGTGTGTGTGTGTGTGTGTGTGTGTGTGTGTGTGTGTGTGTGTGTGTGTGTGTGTGTGTGTGTGTGTGTGTGTGTGTGTGTGTGTGTGTGTGTGTGTGTGTGTGTGTGTGTGTGTGTGTGTGTGTGTGTGTGTGTGTGTGTGTGTGTGTGTGTGTGTGTGTGTGTGTGTGGTGTGTGTGTGTGTGTGTGTGTGTGTGTGTGTGTGTGTGTGTGTGTGTGTGTGTGTGTGTGTGTGTGTGTGTGTGTGTGTGTGTGTGTGTGTGGTGTGTGTTGTGTGTGTGTGTGTGTGTGTGTGTGTGTGTGTGTGTGTGTGTGTGTGTGTGTGTGTGGTGTGTGTGTGTGTGTGTGTGTGTGTGTGTGTGTGTGTGTGTGTGTGTGTGTGTGTGTGTGTGTGTGTGTGGTGTGTGTGTGTGTTGTGTGTGTGTGTGGTGTGTGTGTGTGTGTGTGTGTGTGTGTGTGTGTGTGTGTGTTGTGTGTGTTGTGTGTGTGTGTGTGTGTGTGTGTGTGGTGTGTGTGTGTGTGTGTGTGTGTGTGTGGTGTGTGTGTGTGTGTGTGTGTGTGTGTGTGTGTGTGTGTGTGTGTGTGTGTGTGTGTGTGTGTGTGTGTGTGTGTGTGTGTGTGTGTGTGTTGTGTGTGTGTGTGTGTGTGTGTGTGTGTGTGTGTGTGTGTGTGTGTGTGTGTGTGTGTGTGTGTGTGTGTGTGTGTGTGTGTGTGTGTGTGTGTGTGTGTGTGTGTGTGTGGTGTGTGTGTGTGTGTGTGTGTGTGTGTGTGTGTGTGTGTGGTGTGTGTGTGTGTGTGTGTGTGTGTGTGTGTGTGTGTGTGTGTGTGTGTGTGTGTGGTGTGTGTGTGTGTGTGTGTGTGTGTGTGTGTGGTGTGTGTGTGTGTGTGTGGTGTGTGTGTGTGTGTGTGTGTGTGTGTGTGTGTGTGTGTGTGTATGTGTGTGTTATATTGGCAACTTGAAGTCTTGACAGACAATAGTTTGTGCTTCAAAAAGGCATAATAACCACTACCCATGGCGGTAGCGAATGTGACTGATAAAGACAATTCGCACTGTAAATGTACGTCCATGGTCATTTCCACTATCATGCACCATCTTACGTCTCACACGCTCGGTGTGTGACTTATCTGCAATAATTTTCTTTGTCTTCATTCCATTTCTGATATTTGCCCTCCATGCAACACGTTCAGCGTCGACTTGCTCCCAATGTGCATTATCAATGGCTGTATCAATCATGTCCCGCTTACACACATCTTTGTATCGTAGCAGAGGCCGACACTGAGATCTCTTACCCATCTGTAATTCACCAAACAAGATGCCCTTTGGTATTCTACCATCATCCATCCTCCTAACGATGTCCTATCCATCTAAGTCTACGAAGACTGAGCATGGAATAAACCGTCACACAACCTGATCTTTCCAGTACTTCAGTATTCGTGATTTTGTCTTGCCACTTAATACCAAGTATTCTTCGCAGACACCGCATATGAAAGCTGTTTAAACGTTTCTCTTGGTGTGAGTAAGTTGTCCAGGCTTCACTGCCATAAAGAAGAGTACTAAGGACACAGGCTTGATAGACAAGGACTTTTGTTTTGGCAGTAAGCTTCCTGTTTTCCCAGACTCTTTTTCTTAACCTGTTCATTGTTGTTGCTGCCTTACCAATCCGGATGTTGATTTCCTGATCTAGGGATAATTTGCTATTTACCACTGATCCTAGATATGTAAAATGGTCTACTATCTCTAGTTCGGCGTCGTCAATAAAGATTGATGGTACCCCATGTGCACCTTGTGACATAATCTGTGTCTTCTTTTTGCTAATTGTTAAACCAAATTCAGAACAAGCATTGGAGAATGCAGATAGTAGACATTGTAATTCTTCCTCAGAGTGGGTCGTAACTGCAGCATCATCTGCAAAAAGCAACTCTCTGATCAGTACCCTCCTAATTTTGGTCTTGGCCTTCAATCTCTGAGCATTGTAGAGGCCGCCATCTGAGCGTGAGTGAATGTATATACCACCATCCTGATCACGAAAGGCATATTTCAGTAGAAGTGAAAAGTATATTCCAAAGAGGGTGGGAGCTAGTACACAACCTTGCTTAACTCCACTCTTGATTTCAAACTCTTCTGAAGTTGCACCATCAAACTTGATTATACCCTTCATGCCTGTGTGGAACGATTCCACAATGGACAGAAGAGTTGGTGGGCAGCCAATCTTCTTTAGTGCCTTGAACAGACCCTCACGACTGACCAAATCAAATGCCTTTGTGAGGTCGATGAAGGCAATAAACAGTGGTTGATTCTGTTCACGGCATTTTTCTTGCATTTGTCGCAATGAGAATATCATATCAATGGTAGACCGGTTCTGTCGAAAGCCACACTGTGATTCGGGGTAGACTTGATCTCCTAGGACTTGAAGTCTGCGCAGAACAATTCTGGCAAATACTTTTCCAACAATACACAGAAGTGAGATACCCCTATAGTTGTTGCAGTCGCTCCGATCGCCCTTGTTCTTGTACAGTGTTATGATGCTTGAATCTTTGAAATCCTGTGGGACTTGTCCTTCTCGCCAGCATAGCTCTATTAGCTGATGGATCTGTAGAGTGTGTCTTGCCCACTCCTGATAACCTCTATTGGAATCCTATGCTTACCTGAAGTCTTGCCAGATGCAAGTTCCTTTATAGCACACTTAACTTCTGTTATGGTGGGAAGTGTGTCCAGGTGGTCAAGAGTTGGTAGGGCCTCTATGGCGTTGAGGGCATCATCCGCTAGTTTGGTCTCACTTGAGTAAAGCTCCAAATAGTGCTCTACCCATCTATCCATCTGCTGTTTCTTATCAGTGATGATTTCTCCAGTCAAGGTTTTCAATGGTGCACTTCTTTTGATCATTGGACCACAGGCTTTCTTTATCCCTTCATACATGCTTCTGATGTTTCCCTTATCACTTGCATTTTGAATGGACTCACATAACTTGATCCAATAGTCATTTGCACACTGCCTGGCAGCCTTTTGCACATCCTTCCTAGCTTGCTTCAGCTCACTCAGAGTGTTACGCGTTGGTCTTTCCTTGTTTCTTAAGAGAGCTATCTTCTTCTTATCAATCAAGGGCTGCAGTATCTGGCTGTTTGCCGCAAACCAGTCCTGCCTCTTATGATCCACAGTGCCGTAAACCCCTACGGCAGTTTTATAAAGAGTTTCCTTAAGTTGACCCCACTTTTCACTTACTGTACAATTTTCTGGTGTATCAGTGAAAGCGTCTTCAAGTTGCTGTTGAAATTCAAAGCACTTTTCAGGATCGCGAGTGTTAATAATATTAATCCTGGGGCTAGATTTGTGTTTAGCTGTGTAGATTCTCTTTGGTCTCAGTCTAACCCTTGCAACAACCAAAGAATGATCCGTATCACAGTCAGCACTGTGGTAACTTCGAGTCAATGATGTATGGTTCAGATGTTGTCTCCGTGTGATGATGAAGTCCAGCTGATGCCAATGGCCGGATCTTGGATGTTTCCATGTGACCTTATGCAGCTCTTTTGTTTTAAAAAAGGAGTTTGTAATACATAGGTCATTTCTGGTGCAATGCTCCAGCAGCCTTTGCCCATTTTCATTCATGCGACCGATGTTGTATTTTCCAAGGCACACTGGCCATGAACTCGAGTCCTTGCCCACACGAGCATTGAAATCACCGAGCATATAAATGTAGTCGGATTTTGGAACTGCCTTGATCACAGAGTCTAACTCCTCATAGAACAAATCCTTCACATCATCAGAGGAATCGAGTGTCGGTGCATATGCAGTAATAATGGTGGCAAAACCACAAGAGGTTGCCAAGCGCAGGGATAATAGTCTTTCATTACCTCCTGCTGGAATTTCAATCATTCCCAGTAGCGAATTCTTCACTGCAAAGCCCACACCATGTTGCCTTTTTTCTGCCTGCCCTCTACCCTTCCAAAAAAAGGTGTAATTGTTTTCCCTGAGTGACCCTTCCTCAGCGAGGCGAGTCTCCTGCAGGCCAGCAATATCAATGTTAAGACGATTGAGTTCGGCATCAATCACAGCCGTTTTTCTCACATCGTCAATATTGGTCAAGTCAGTGGAAAATCCTGGACACATGGTTCTTACGTTCCAGGTTGCAAGCCGTAGCTTGAGGTTTCTATTTTTCTTTTTATTAGTACCTGGTGCATTGGTTTTACAGCCTGCGATTCAGATTTTGTCCTAGCCCCAAGCACCCATTGAAGCAGGCAGGCTGTGGCGGATCAGCACCCAATTGGCCGGGGGCTGCCCAGCTTGAGGCGGGTGGTAGCTGATCAGTGACACCTGTAGGTGTCTCCCACCGTCAGAGGCAACCCGTGGCGCCCCATGTCTACGCCAATTGACAGGACTTATAACCCGTAACAGTTACCTCTCGCTTTGATTCCGAGACCGGTTAAGACCAGGGATGGAGTTATTGCCTCTCCATAGCACAAAGCCTGGGCTAAAATATAGAGACCATGTGTTGCCCATGCAGCATGATCCCTCTCTCGGCCTGCCTAGTTCACTCCAGAGGAAAGGTAACACCTATACATCTGGAACAAGACAAGCTGCAGAAGCTGCCGGATCAGCAAAGCAATGCTCTAACTGTCCGCCTGTCGGAGCTTCGATCCTAGACCAGCTGCCAACCAAGGCTTAGGGCCTGGTCTGCCCTGCCATGACATTTTGTCTTTAGGTTGCATTTCCTCGCACCAGGATAAGGCTTGTAGCCTCCCAATTGCTCTCTTCCACCCGAAGCCATTGGCGCAATATAGGGTGTTGGGTTTGGTAAGCGCCGCCCAACGTTCAGCGCTAACAGAAACCAGGTAGTACCGTCTACTGTCATACGGTAGCTCAGTTATATCTGACTAAGACCTGACAATTATATATATATATCGCCCGTGTGTTGCCGGGGCCCATACGGGGGAGCAAAGAATAGTAGTACTGTTGCCTACCATGCATGTTGTAAGAGGCGACTAAGGAGGATATGGTTCCGTCGCCCTGCTACTGAGTGAGTGCGTGGCGCGACACTGTGAGCTGTGAGTTTCGCTGGAGTATTTTTACATCTGTCCGCGGTTGTTTGTAGCGTGAACTGCATGTTCGGAACGATGGCGGCCGGCTGTTGCTGGATTTTTTGG
>JACEFZ010026015.1:0-47500 GCA_014155875.1 Cepaea nemoralis | reverse complement strand
GGGTGGGTATGTGTGTGTGAGAGAGAGAGAGAGAGACAGAGAGAGAGAGAGACAGAAAGACCAAGCTGATTTTATTTAAAAACTGGCTGGGAAAGCATCCAGTGTGTGTGTGTGTGGGTGGTTTTGTGGGTGGGTGTGTGTGTGTGTGTGTGTGTGTGTGTGTGTGTGAGAGAGAGAGAGAGAGAGAGAGAGAGAGAGAGAGAGAGAGAGAGAGAGAGAAAGTGTACAAGACATGAAGATCTAGACATACACAATGACAACAAATATACAAGCATACAGAGACACATACAATGGAATCAAAGCCCTACAATAGACAAACAGAGATAGTATAGTTTTTTGTCTAAAATTTAGCAAGTCATATTCTATACTTTGTTATTTCGTCTTTGCCTTCGCTGTTGCCGTCTTTGATTCTTCATCTCCTCTTTTTCATTTAATATCCTCATTCTCTCTTCCTCCTTCTGATTTTGCTCTTATCTGCCGCTCTCTATCATTCTCCTCCTCCTTCTTCTTCTCCATTCTCCTCCTCTCCCTTCCTCCACCTCCGTCTTCCTGTTTCCACCTGCCGCTGTACAATCAGGAAACATTTCATATCTACAAAGCCCACACACTGACTGATTAGCTTACGCCCCAACGTGTTACTGTGCAGGATGCAAGGGTTAAGTTTACATGAGACAATTATCATTGTACAACTGGCGAGCAGAGCTAGAGCACAGTGGCAAAATACACTAATCCTACGAAGCTGGGGAAGAAGAAATTTATAACATGTCTCGTCTCGTCATATGCCAATCCGATAAGCGTGGGCGGTCATGTTTCGCCATCTCACACGATCATCAGAGTCGTGGATGAGTCCTTCTTCTTCCTCTTCTTCTGCGTTCGTCCGGAATGTTGTTTTAGACGTAATTGCGCTGTGACTGTTTATAGCAGAGCTACGATATTTGAACCTTTCAGTCGACACATCCGACTTCTTCAGACATTTGTTAGCCGGGTTACCTTCCCGGGTGTGGATGAGCTCTGTGTTCTTCTCTCGAAGATGCCATGTGGCCAAGCCATCTATATATTTACTTTCCTGTTTTGCCCTTGTTCTTTCCCACTCAGTCTTGCCAGCTGCCACTACGTTCTCTAGTTTACTTCTCCTCATAACGTACCCAACAGATCTTTAGTGTCTACGTCTAATTTCTATAATCACGTTACAGTTTTTATTTCGTTCTTGTAGTACTTGCAGTATGATCCCTCTCTCGGCCTGCCTAGTTTACTCCCCAGGAAAGGTAACACAAATACATTTGGAACAAGTCAAGCTGCCGAATCAGCAAAGCAATGCTCCAACTGTCCGCCAGTCGGAGCTTCAATCCTAGACCAGTTGCTGACCAAGACTTAGGGCCATGACAGTTAATCCTTAGGTTGCATTTCCTAGCACCAAGATAGGTCTTGTACCTTCCCAACTGCGCTCCTTCGCCCGACGCCGTTGGCACAATGTGGGGTCTAGTGAGCGCCACCCAATATTCGGCGCTAACAGATGGCAGGAAGTACCGTCTAATACTGTCATACAGTAGCTCAGTCAATTAGACAAAGACCTGACTTTGACCACAGAGCAGCGAACTGTTCTTACCCAAGCATCTGAACGATTGGTGAAGGCTGAGGCAACAGTTCTCAGCCAAGTGGGCGGGGAAAGCAAGAGGAAACCACCACACTATGTATCAAAAGAAACTAAACATACCAGTTAAATAAGAATCACAAGGATCTGAGGCTGAAGACCCCTAGTCCAGGAAGGAGAAATAGCAAAGGTTTGGGAGTTTTTGCCGGGCCATGTTCTGCAGTTGCACTGCTACATAACGATGTAAACTGCCCTACTTGCCTTACCATTGGCTGTTTGTTCGGGTGAGTAGTACCGCATCCCTTTATAAATAAACACACAGGCACTGTTTGGCGCCCATAGAGGTAGAAGAAAGAAGTAGACGCCAGAAGACTCATATAACAACATAAACATTTAAAGTTATAGTTACCGACCGGGATTCGAACCTGTTACCATAAAATGGCGATAGAGCCTCACGGCAGAAACAAGTGTAATTCGACGCATGACCAACTAGACACCCCTAGCGGTTTCAAAGAGTTCCCCATTTAATATTTCTGTGAGCACAATGACCAAAACAGCCGCATTATTCTGGCATTTAGACCCCCAAGTCATCCATGAAAACACAAATATCACACAAACATATGGAAATCACAACCCACTTCATCCTAACGTGGACGATTCAGTTTTTGTGTTTGAATTTCGAGTACTTCCGTTTACGTCATCACCAGCGATTACCTGCATGTCCCGGTGTCAGTGATAATATTTGCCTGCGACAGCAAATTCTCCTGTTTTCTTGAACCCCCCCCCCCCCCTTCTCCCCCCTCTCCCCCCCCCCCCCCCCCGTGTCCTCTTAGTTTCACTCTGCACTATGTTAGCATATGCTGTATTACACTTAGAGTATATGTATCTCAGCACTGGTTGGTCCCACGATGAGGTGAGCTAATCATTCTTTTCTAATGATACTCTCATTTCTAATGATACTCTCATTTCTTAGGATTCTCTCATTTCTAATGATTCTTTCATTCCTAATTATACTCTCATTTTTTAGGATTCTCTAACTTCTAATGATTCTTTCACTTCTAATGATTCTCTCATTTCTGCTGGTTCTCTCATTTCTAATGATTCTCTTATTTCTAATGATTCTCTCATCTCTAACGATTCTCTCATTTCTAATGATTCTCACATTTCGCTTGTTACGTGTTCTCAGAGTAAGTAAAGCACCTGTTTTCTCAGAGTTAAAGTAAAGTAAAGCACATTTTTTTCACAGTAAAAGTAAAGCACCTGATTTCTCAGAAAATTGTTTTCTCAGAATGAAAGTAAAGTAAAGCACCTATTTTCTCAGTGTGAAAGTAAGCACCTGTTTTCTCAGTGTGAAAGTAAAGCACCTGTTTTCTCAGTGTGAAAGTAAAGCACCTATTTTCTAAGAGTGAAAGTAATGCACAGCACACGTTTTCTCAGAGTGAAAGTTAAGCACCTCTTTTCTCAGAGTGAAAGTGGAGAGTAGAAAAGAAGAAGTAACAAAGAAAGACACTTATGATCTGTTTAGGTCCCCGCTAATCACTGGTATCATGAAGGCTAATAGACTACAATGGCTGGGGCATATAGAAAGAATGGAAGATAATAGGGAAACAAAACTCGCTTACACTCAGGAAATAAATGACCGTAGACCCCGAGGTAGACCAAGAAGACGGCGGAGAGATAATACATATACAGACCTACAAGCACTTGGAATCAACGACTGGCAAGAGAAGGTCAACCAGAGAGACGAATGGAGACGGATTGTATCTGCAGCAAAGAACCTCAATGGCTCGGAACGCTGAAGAAGAAGAAGAAGAAGAAGAAGAAGAAGAAGAAGAAGAAGAAGAAGAAGAAGAAGAAGAAGAAGAAGAAGAAGAAGAAGAAGAAGAAGAAGAAGAAGAAGAAAGCAAAAACCTGTTTTCTAAGAGTGAAAGAAAAGTAAAGCACTTGTTATTTCTGAATGAAAGTAAAGCACCTGTTTTCTCAGAGTTAAAGAAAAGCACATGTTTTTTAAGAGTGAAAGTAAAGTAAAGCATCTGTTTTCTCAGAGTGAAAGTAAAGCACCTGTTTTCTCAGAGTGAAAGTAAAGCACCTGTTTTATAAAGTGAAAGTAAAAGCATGCCTTTTTCTAAGAGTGAAAGTAAAGCACCTGTTTTATAGAGTGAAAGTAAAACACCTATTATATAGAGTGAAAGTAAAGCACCTGTTTTATAGAGTGAAAGTAAAGCACCTGTTTTCTCAGAGTGAAAGTAAAGCACCTGCTTTCCCAAATTGAAAGTGAAAATAAAGCACCTGTTTTCTCAGATAGTAAGTAAAAGTAAAGCACCTGTTTTCTCAGTTAAAGTAAAGATCCTGTTTTCTCACAGTGAAAGTAAATTACCTGTTTTCTCACAGAGAAAGTAAAGCTCATCGTTTCAAGCTATCATGCGTCATTGGTAAATGGTGCCAGCTCCATATGTTTAGACCAATTAGGCCATTACCTAACGAGGTGAGGTGTCCTAGTTCCTTTTCTCGCTGAACTTCCGTCACAGAAATTACCTGGAACATCCAGAAAAATTATCTGGAACCCGTTTAATGAAGCTGGGTAGACCCCAGATTATCTGGAACCCATTTAATGAAGCTGGGTAGACTCCAGATTATTTGGAACCCATTTAATGAAGCTGGGTAGACTCCAGATTATTTGGAACCCATTTAATGAAGCTGGGTAGACCCCAGATTATCTGGAACCCGTTTAATGAAGCTGGGTAGACCCCAGATTATCTGGAACCCATTTAATGAAGCTGGGTAGACCCCAGATTATCTGGAACCTATGTAATGAAGCTGGGTAGACCCCTGATTATCTGGAACCCATTTAATGAAGCTGGGTAGACCCCAGATTATCTGGAACCCATGTAATGAAGCTGGGTAGACCCCAGATTCGTAATGGTCATCGACAATAATTATGTCACTTCAAGGCATTGAAGCCAGGCCACTCTTTCGGCAGGCAAGCACGGTACAATACGAACATTTAAAGACATACAATTGCTGTCCCATTGTGTTACGTGTAACAGCAACAAGCAGAGACATGGATGTTTGAAACGTCATACAAATACGTGAAATACTCAGACATCGATTTCTGTCCGCCTGCCATTCCAGGACATTATTATTAAGTTGACATCAACTGCCTGCAGCAGGTATCATTATGTTGACCTTGGCCTACTAAACTTGATGTCAATATAACGCCATGGCCTCGGGGGGTAGTCTTGTAAAATATCCAGTGTCGGCACCGATGGTTGGAGTCAGGGTATACAGAGGCGAATCCTCAGGCAGACTCAGTTTCAACTCTTATTTCCGATGTTTTAACTTCCAGCTCTGGGGGAAGGGACGCAATTCGTAATCCAGCATAATGCGTTAGAAAGACAGCTGCGGTTATTTGTAGCAGACGCCTTGCGTTGCTTTTAATAGATTGATATGAGTGCCGGTCGTTCAGAAAGCAATGGCAAACTACTGATCGTAAACTTGCCAAGACATCACAAACAGCCAAAAATGCTGGGGATGACTGAGACGTTCTTTAAAAGCTATGCAACTAACATTTTTAAATCTCAGGTGGCGTGAAACCTTGATACGATTTGCATCTTTCAGGGGGGATGCTTGTGTGGAGAAACCAGGAAGGCTGACCTAATTTTAAAAAAACGCCCGTCAAGTCAAATGTGCCGGCCTGAGAGTGGCAAATAAAACCTGACACAAAGCAGAAACGTCTGAGTGAAATGTCCCTCGTGCCCTGACTATCTTGTCCACCGATCGGAACAGCTCTGACTGTATGGTCTCCCGAGCACAGCGTCCGTACACTTCCGAACCGAAAACCTCGCGGAGTGGAAGTCGTCTGCAGACTGACCGATGCTGGTTTGCGCGGGGAGGGTCTGTGGAGAACTAAATGCCCAACACATGGAAGTGAGGAATTCAAGCAGCCATGTGCAGGACGTGGCGATTCCTTGGGTGAACCCAGTCCCAGAGCGCTATGCGTCGGCTCTGCAATTATGGAAGCCTCCTTGGATGGCAGAAAATCCCCATGGACTGTCCCTGCCTTCCCCTGAGGACTGACAGTGAAGTTTTCGACCGTTCTGACGTGATCAGCTGGAATGTAAACCGAACCACAAAAGTGAGTCCCCCAGGAATGCTAAAATGGTTATAAAAAAACGCACGCAAAAGTTGGATGTGTTGATCCAAGGGTTTTGTCCAAAGGGTGCATAGCGAGACAGGCCGCAATTACGTCTGAAAAAACACTCCGGATGAACGCAGAAGAAGAAGAAGAAGAAGAAGAAGAAGAAGAAGAAGAAGAAGAAGAAGAAAGAAGAAGAAGAAGAAGAAGAAGAAGAAGAAGAAGAAGAAGAAGAAGAAGAAGAAGAAGAAGAAGAAAAGAAGAAGAAGAAGAAGAAGAAGAAGAAGAAGAAGAAGAAGAAGAAGAAGAAGAAGAAGAAGAAGAAGAAGAAGAAGAAGAAGAAGAAGAAAAGAAGAAGAAGAAGAAGAAGAAGAAGAAGAAGAAGAAGAAGAAGAAGAAGAAGAAGAAGAAGAAGAAGAAGAAGAAAACTCAGACACCAGGAGGGTTTGCAGGACTGGTAGAGATGCTTGCCATCAGCAATGAGGCATGTACAATTGTACCTTGGCAATGATGCAGCATAACATGTACGGATTGTCTGACATCAGGGGTGGCTTGTTCATATTTCCTTCACGGAATGTAAGTACTTCAGCGCCGTAGTCCTATTATTACCCGTGTCATCTCCTGCGAGATGAGATGAGAAGAACCGCAACATTAAGAATCAGAGACCGAGTGAGAAATGAGAAGGTGCGATGTTGACGGGAATGACGATTGTTGCTGTCATCGCCTTCAGGACGAGTTTAATTGCTCTAGTAGTAGTAGTAGTAGTAGTAGTAGTAGTAGTAGTAGTAGTAGTAGTAGTAGCAGTAGCAGTAGTAGTAGTAGTAGTAGTAGTAGTAGTAGTAGTAGTAGTAGTAGTAGTAGTAGTAGTAGTAGTAGTAGAAATAGGTATAGTAATAGTTGTAGCATTAGCAGTAGTAGAAGCAACAACAGTAGTAGTAGTAGTAGTATTGTAGTAGTAGTATTGTAGTAGCAGTAGTGGTACTAGTAGTAGAAGGAAGAAGCAGCAGCAGTAGAAAGAAGTATCAACAGCAGCTGGTTTAGATGTAGCAGAAGAATTAATAGTAGTGGTGGTTTGTGTAGCAGCGGCAGTTGCAGCAGTATTAGCAGCAATGGTAGCAGCAGAGGTAGCCGTAGTAGTAGCAGCAGTAGTAGTAGCCTTAGTAGCAGCAGTAGTAGCAGCAGTGGTAACAGCTGTAGTAGTAGCCGTGGTAGCAGCAGGGTACCAGCAGTAATAGCAGCAGTGGTAGCAGCAGTAGTAGTAGCCTTAGTAGCAGCAGTGGTACCAGCAGTAATAGCAGCAGTGGTAACAGCTGTAGTAGTAGCCGTGGTAGCAACAGTGGTACCAGCAGTGGTAGTTATCGTGTCAGAACTACCCTAGACTTGTCCATTCCAGGCAATCTTCCAAGAAATACATCTGAAAGGAGAAAGTGAGAAAAATCGAACAAAGAACAACATAAAACAAAGGAACGAGGAAAAGAAATCCCACAGCCGTCTGGCAGATTACAGGCCCGGCTTGTGTGTGTTTACTGGGGCTAATTGGTAGATAGATTATTACAGGTGAGTTATGTGAATTGTTTGTGTGTGTTTACTGGGGCTAATTGGTAGATAGATTTTTGCAGGTGAGTTATGTGAATTGTTTGTGTGTGTTTACTGGGGCTAATTGGTAGATAGATTATTGCAGGTGAGCTATGTGAATCGGTGGGGGGGGGGGGGGGGGGGGGGGGGGGGGGGGGGGAGAGAGCGGGGGTGACAGAGATACATGTACGCCTCATAGAGATGAGTTAGCAATTGCACGGGAAGGTTAACCCGGTCAAAATGCCCGCAGAAGTGGGATGTGTCGGCCTAACGGCGCAAGAACGTAGCTCTGCTGTAACGAGGCACAACGCAATCACGTCCGGAAAAAAAACTCCCCGGATGAACGCAGCAGCAGTAGCAGCAGCAGCAGCAGCAGCAGCAGCAGCAGCAGAAGAAGAAGAAGAAGAAGAAGAAGAAGAAGAAGAAGAAGAAGAAGAAGAAGAAGAAGAAGAAGAAGAAGAAGAAGAAGAAGAAGAAGAAGAAAAAGAAGAAGAAGAAGAATGAGGAGGAGGAGGAGAAGAAAAAAGAAGAAGAAGAAGAAGAAGAAGAAGAAGAAGAAGAAGAAGAAGAAGAAGAAGAAGAAGAAGAAGAAGAAGAAGAAGAAAAAGAAGAAGAAGTTAGCAATTCATGGCGACGTAAGCTAACAATTCATGGAGAAGTAAATTAACAATTCATGGAGAAGTAAATTAACAATTCATGGAAAAGTAAGTTAGCAATCCATGGAGAAGTAAGTTAGCAATGCGTAGAGTGATAGGAAAGTATCTGGTCGAAAATAATGTTAAGGAGAGGATAGTGGTATTTTTTATGGTAAGACGGACAGACAAACAGACGGACAGACAAACAGACGGACAGACAGGCGGTGGTGGGGGGAGATGGGGGGTGCGCAAACGACCGGCTATGCAGATTGACGGACAGACAAAAGTACGTGAATTTTGACGGTCAAGCGAATGGACGGACAGGCACACAAACTTCTGCTTGTAGCTTCAAAAGTCAGAACCTCCCCCCCCCCCCCCCCCTTTGCCACACACACACACACACACACTCACACACACACACACACACACACACACACACACACACACACTCACAGACACACACATGTTCTATCTACAAGTTTACCCCTCAAAATGTTGTGTCTGTAGTTTCATAATTTCTCCAAGGACAACGTTCTAGCCACATAATTCACCCTATGCACACACACATTTCTAACGCAATCTCAACAATTTGCCGTACAGCCGGCATGATGTCACGAACACTACCAGCCGGCTACTAGGCCACAGATTGTCAGACCAGATCACAGAGGCACGGCAACACAGCTACACAGAAGCTCCTCTAATGATTGTTCACATTTTGTGTAACCTTCCACAGCTCAAGGGGATGGCGGGCTGTCACAGACAAACGTAAATCGAAGCTGTCAGCCTGCTTTCACTTTCTGCTGTTTGAGCAGACGAAACAGTTAGTTCAAGGACGAGACAATCTGGAAATGTGCGACAGAATCAAATATGAAAGATCAAGGATCCGACCAGGTCATGGCAGTCATAATAAAAACATTATCTCCCTGGCGGAATAGATAAATGGTCATTCTCACTCTCCGAAGGTTGTGGATTCCCTTCCAAATCCTATCATCCGATTCACGAGCGCATTTTTTTTCGGGGACTCCAGGGGATCGTCGCTAGAGCTAGGTGAGCTGTGGCTGGGAACTGTCAAAGACTAGGGAAAGTTAATTGCATATCCTTTACAGTGCGTCGACAGTAGCAGGTTTAGGAGCCTGCAGGGTTATGAAAGTAATAAGAAAGACAGCGGCATTCATGGTTACTTCCAGAAGACCAACGTAAGGACCTCGATATCCCGAAAGTTGATCATCATCACATTCCCAGCGGATTCCTGCGTCTTGAATTGTTTCTTAACTGAAAACCACATGTATTTTCACTTCATTTATTGTTTCTTACTCTGGTTCGTAATTGAGTACCCAGACACGTCAATATCATTCTTCTGTAGATTTCACAAGCTTTCACACTCTCTGACCACCAAAAAAAACAAAAACGAACAACGCCTCGTTGTTGGCGCTGTGGCCTTCCGATCCCTACATGTGGTATTGCTTAAGAGCCAGTTTGTGTCCCGAAATAAGATGTTCCATTGTTCATACTCGTCAATGCACTTTATAATAAAATTCCTGGTACTTAGTGACTGTCCCTGGTACAAGACAACTTTCCAATAGACTCAATAGATAGTCCAAGGACACGGCAATCTGATAATTGTACGAGAGAATTTAACGTAGAAGATTGGGAGGGCGGGGGGGTGGGGGGGGGGGCTGACAAGGTCATAACAATCACAAGAAAAGAAGAAGTATTCGTTGACACCCGTAGAAGAAAGTATACAGAAACTAGATATGTAACAACTTGCCAACACGCAACAGGAAGTTCAAGGACGAGGCATACGGGTAAATGCTCAACAAAATGGAATGTTCAAGATTGAGGAGCCGACAAGATCCTGACAAATAAAATAGAACAAAAAATCGTTTCCGTGACGAACTAATTAGGCGGCCTACCTCAGGATCCGAAGATTCAGGGTTTGTTTCCAGACAGAGCTCGACCTCCGTAGTTCATTGTCAATGTATGGAAACTAACCGACAACATTCGGGGCGAGAGGCTTGCAGCTTAACCGTTCTGCCACGGATACAGTGAGTTTATTATGACTGTCATGATCTTGTCTTCTGCTCGATGTTCTACATTCAACATTTGTGTCGCATTTACTAGATTGTCTCGTCCTTGAACTAACTATTTCGTCTGCTCAATCAGCAGAAAATGAAAGCAGGCTGACGGCTTCGATTTACGTTTGTCTGTGACAGCCCGCCATCTCCGTGAGCAATGGAAGGTTGACGGAATGTGAACGTTTGAGGAGTTTCTGTGCAGCGAGGTTTCCGTGAGTCGCTGAACTGGTCTGAGAATCTGTGGCCTAGCAGGCGACTATTAGTGCTTGTGATATGTTGCCGGCTGTACGGTAAATTGTTGTGAGTTTGTGGGGTGAGTTGTATGGGTAGAATGTTGTCTGTGGGGGAAAATAATGAAGCTACATACAGAACGTTGTGTGTGGGGTGGATTGCATGGATAGAACATTGTGTGGGGTGAGTTGTGTGGATATAACTTTATCTGTGGGGGAATTATGAAGCTACAGACGGAACATTGGGTGTGGGGTGAAATTTGTGGATAGAACGGTGTGTGGGGTGAGTTGTGTGGATATAACTGTATCTGTGGGGGAATTATTAAGCTACAGACGGAACGTTGTGTGTGTGGGGTGAATTGTGTGGATATAACTTTATCTGTGGGGGAAATTATGAAGCTACAGACGAGACGTTGCTTGTGGGGTGGATTGCGTGGATAGAACGTTGTGTTTGGGGTGAGTTGTGTGGATATAACTTTATCTGTGGGGAAATTATGAAGCAACAGACGGAATATTTGCATGTGGGGTGAATTGCGTGGATAGAACGTTGTGTGTGGGGTGAGTTGTGTGGATATAACTTTATATGTGGGGGAATTATGAAGCTACAGACGGAACATTGTGTGTGTGGGGTGAGTTGTGTGGATATAACGTTGTGTGTGGGGTGGGTTGTGTGGATATAACTTTATCTGTCCGATGAATTATGGAGACGTAGATAGAACATCGTGTGTGGGGAAAATTATAGAGACTGAGATGAACATTGTGTGTGTGAGTGTGTGTGCGCGTGCGTGTGTGTGAGTATGTGTGCGTGTGTGTGTTGTTGTTGTTGTTGTTGTGTTGTTGTTGTTGTTGTTGTTGTTGTTGTTGCTGTGTTGTTGTTGTTGTTGTTTTTTTTTTGGGGGGGGGGCGGAGGAATGTTGGAGATGTGATTAGAACATTATTTGCTGTGAAAATTATTGGAATGTGGTAGAACATTGTGTGTAGAGGAAATTATACAGATATGGATAGAGCATTGTATGTGGGGGGATTATGGAGATGTCGATAGAATATCGCTGCTTCTCTCTATTCCCTGAGAAAATATATTACAATAATTTATTGATTGTAACAAGTGATGTCATCTTCGCATATCTTCGTGACCTTTTCATACTGTCAATCAAGTATCACTGCAGTGTTCTTCCCGTGTCACTTTGCAATCCTCCACTTTACCATCCCTCAGTTATCGTGTTTTCTTTACTGTCTTGATGTTTCGTCTTCTCTGGTGTCTGAACAGAGCATCAACATATCTTCTTATTCGCCCCTTGTCATCGTCTTGCTCATGTCTAGGTATCTGAGCTCGGGTTCACACAGGCAACAATAACTCCGTTCAATATATTATCGAACATTTATTGTATTTCAATATACAGTGCGTTGGCGCAGTGGGTTAACAATCCCGCGCTATGTTACATATCACAGATAGTTAACATCGTCACCCATGGTTATCATAAACATTCTAGCAAACTATCTAGCCTATGTCTATATATCTATTGATATCTATTGAGTCCCTCTAAGGCAGGCCCTGTTGTCTCTCTGAAGTCCGTCTGTCCTCTGCCGGTCCACACGTGTCCCAATCCGACACGGGTGGTAACTCTGTCCGAGTTCCTCGTGGACCCCGCAATAGGCGGGCCACATCAGTGTCCACGGGACCCTGGACTCAATGACCAGTCCTTCGAGAAGGCTCTAGATTACTCTGGCCTCGAGTGACTCACTTCTATCCCTTGGGCGGGAGTTGCAGCCCTTTAATTAATATCTATAAATGTGAGGCGGTGACAGGATTCCCCCCTCTCCCCTGATATGATGGTTTGTTATAGGGTAATTAGATCTGTTCCAATTCTGTCACCGAATCACATAAAGTCGGTGTTTGTAGTTTGGTGGACAGTAACCTGGTAACCTACATACTGGCATCAAAACTCATGTATTCTCCCATACACCACTTCTCTGATTTGGTGAAGAGATCACTCTCTCTCCTGTGTCCTTAAAAATGCTTATCTGACCGAAGTTACGTGACGTTTAGTAGTTGTTTTTACAACCCGTCCTTCTCATAGTACCCCACTGATACCAAGACAATTAACCTCTGTATTAAAGAGGATTAACAAGACCGAAGTCCTGGCTAATTAAGTACACCTTCAAATCTTGATCTGTGTGTGCATTTCAATACACTTTTACTCTCGTATGTTGTATAATGCTAAATATGTAGTTACGTTGTTATTTTATCCCCTCAGACTACATGTGTCCCTGTTGGCTTGTTAGTGTGTTGACTAATAAGTTGCTGTTTCTAATAAAGTGACTTGTATTTTAAATTGATAGTGTTCAGTTTTAAGTTTTGTGTAAAGTGTGTGCTGAATGTGTGGCTTATTTCCAAGCGTCACGAGTTGGGATAACCTCAATCATGAATTACTCCACTGTGTGCAATACATGATCAGGCATTCCAAGTAGTGGTGCTTAGATGTATCCTACCTACTAAACTAAGTATCTTAAACTAACTCCTAAACTAAGTATATTAAACTAACTACTAAACATGTATCAACAATTTAGACAAGTCATGCAGTTTACATGAAAGACGCAGACAAATTAAAATAAATACGTTTTGCGTACAATTTGTCCGCTCAGTATATCGTTCTCTCATTTAATTCATTCACGCTGTCATTCACTCACCTTTCATTCAAAATAGTATTTGGTTAAAATATATAATTAAAGTTGAGGTAAGTGTTATTGCCCTTAGAACAAATGGAATAGGCGATATTTGCCCTTTAAGAAAATACGTACTTTTTGTACGATGACTCAAAAATGGGTTATAATTTACACAGAGACAATTGTATAGGACGGTGATTTATCCTATTAATGGAACTACCTGTAATGTTATGGTAGAATATGTACATATTACAGGTTAACACATTTTATATACATCATTAATGCAAATATAATACATATTTAATACTAAAGTAATTAATTAATTAAGTAACTAAATCCAACGATGATGTGCGCGTTGTCCTCCTGTTGTTAGCGTGTTAGTGCCATGAATGTTAAAGTTAGTATGGCTGTCTCTTGAGTGTTGTAGTCGACGTCGTTCTGTTTCGGCTGTTTGCAAAGTCTCGTAGCAACAGCAAGTATGGAATGTTCTCAATGTTGCGTATAAAGTGTTCTTCTAATTTCAGAGCGAATTCACAGGTTGAAATCATTACACTGTTAATGTCTCTCGCTCGGATCGTTCTAGAGCTTGGGCAAATGATAGTATAGCTCTTCACGTATAGTTCATAAAGTGTGACTCTTAAGGTTTCATGTTCGTGGGTGTCACAAGTAACTTATTTAATGAGGTGTTATTACTATTCACTGGGAGTTCTCTAGCAGGTGTAGAGTTACACTGTTATATGCCACAGACTAAAAGTATCACAGTTTCTAGTATGGCGAATGGTCGATGTGCTAAATGTCATTCTACTGGCGCATTCGTTTGCCGTGATAATAGGTCAGCAATAATGTTGTCCGTGCCTCTGATATGGCGGATTTCGAAGTCGAAATCTTGAAGAAGAAGACACCATCTTTTTAAACGATGGTTTTTCGGTGACCCTTGGTTAAGGACCAACAATGGCGAATTGTCAGTGAGCACAACAAAGTGACTACCTAAGAGGAACTTAGATAATCTCAATACACAAAACAGTAGGCTTAAAGCCTCCAATTCCACTGTAGCATACCGGATCTCTGCCTTCTTTAGTTTACGGCTTACGTAGAGAATCGGGTGTCTCACTCCATCCACTTCTTGCATTAAACATCCTCCTATTGCGATAGCACTCGCATCTGTGGTCAAAATAAAGGGTAAATTTATGTTGGGTAATCGTAAGACTGGTGGATTAGAAAAAATACGTTTCAATCTACACATTGCATCGTCTAAGCTGGTACTTTTACAAATTTTTGATGGATGATCTTTAGTTAACATATCAGAAAAGACTGAGGTAAGTTCTGCCCAATGTGGGATAAATTTAGAATAATAGTTAATAAGACCTAGTAAACTTCTAATTTGTTTCTTTGTGGTAGGCACTTCTAGATTAAGAATCTTGGAAACAATTTTATCATCTGTCAACAATTTGCCTTCAGAAATTCTATGACCAAGGAAGTCTATTTGTCTATAGCCTAATTCAACCTTGGAAGGTTTGATAGTAAGTCCAAAAAGAGAGATTTGGTTGAAGACTTGTTTGAGGGTAAGTAAGTGAGAAGTCATATTAGAAGAATGGATGCATATATCATCAATATAGGCTTCAACATCTTTAATTCCGTGTAATAACAATCTAGTTAATCTAACAAATGTGGCTGGCGCGTTCTTGAGACCAAATGGAAGATATAGCCATTCGTACAAACCGAGGGGTGTTGCGAATGCTGTTATATGTCTAGAATCAGGGTGTAGTGGCACTTGCCAATATCCTTTCGCTAAATCGGTCTTAGAAAATAAGGATGATTGAGCCATATTTAAAATGAGATCTTCACAACTGTTCATTGGCTCTGCATCCGTTGTGGTTCTTGTATTTAATACCCTATAGTCGATGCACAAACGGATTGTCTGGTCCTTCTTTTTCACCAGGACAATCGGTGAAGAATATTGAGACATCGATTTTTGAATTATTCCATTTTTCTCTAAGTCTAAAATTTCTTTGTCTAAATTTGCTCTGTAATGGAGAGGAATAGAATATGGTCTACATTTGACCGGTGTCAGATCTGTCAGCACAATTGAATGTGTTATTTTGTCAGTGCGTCCAGGTTTGTTAGAAAAGATAGATTTATACTCGTCAAGGAGAGTCAAAATGTCTTGTCGCTGTTGTTGTGTCAAAGTGTCAGAGATATGTATGTCATTTATACTCCCGTCGTCAGTCATAATAGGTACTGGGATTTCAGTATTGTCTACGTCTGTCTGATTTATCACAGATGCTACTGTTTGTAAATTGTCCTCAATGTCATTGTCGTCGTCGTCGAGATCAATCGTTGTCAATATGTCGTCAAATTTGTCGTCGTTGTCGATATCACAGATTGTCGGTAATGTCCATATGTCTTCGTCGTTTTTGTCGTCGTAAGAATGCTGTCGTTAATGATGCTTCGTTTGTCAAGGTGTCATTCAGTTGGGAAATTGTCGTTTCGTTTCTGTCACCAGTTAGCTGCGTCTGCTCACTTGTCTCAATGTCCTGTCTAGCATAGTATGGTTTCAACATATTTACATGGAATGGCTTCGAGGCAGTTGTAGTTGATTGGACTTCTGCCGTAGGGTTTTTCCCCTTTTTCACCAGTTTCTGACATATATCACAATGATCTACAAAAGGTTTTAATGTCTTGGTCAAATTTTGGCCAATAAAACTGGGTCAGGACACTAGCCCTGGTCTTTTCGTACCCCATATGACCTCCAAAAGGTGAGTCATGGGCTATCTTTAGAACTTTGTCTCGATGTGCTTGTGGTAACACTACTTGCTGTATCGTGGTCTGCTTTGTTGTGTAAATCTAGTTAAGATATTGTTCTGTAGCCTAAATGTCCACGATGCGTTCTTAGTTAATTTTGGTTTAAGTCCTACTAACTTAAAATATGGTGAAAGTGTAGGATCTGCTTTCTGTTCATTTCCAAAATTAGTGTTGGTAGAGTTTGGTGCTATAATTTCTAGTGATTCCTGCAGTTGGTCGGTGTTGGTTTTATGGGTTGTCTGTCGTGTTATTGCATTTGTGTGTTGTGTGTTTTGTTGCACATCTACAGGCTTGGTACTTGGTAGATCGGTAGCATCCTCAATTCGAGGTTTTAATTTGGTCGTATCACTGACAGATTCGACCGCCCCTGCATTGTACACCTCGGTGAATTCTTTCTGAATTACCTTCAGTGGTTGTCTCCCTTGGTCTTTTGGCAGATTGAGACAAGCATGAATGGTGTTTCTCTTTAGAATCGCTGTTTGGGTGGTGGATACCGTTTTTATGCTCCCAATCTCTGATTTCCTTTTCAGAGCACGGTTGTATGTTGGGCAGGTTCCCAAGTATAATATCAGCGACTGGATTTTCAAGGACAGCGCACAATACTTGTCCTGATATGAACGGTGTTCGAATTTCGACAAGAGCAAGGGGGTATTTCTCTATAGTGCCTGAGAATGTGCGACAAGTCACATGTTTGTCTGTGTAGTCTTTAGTGTCTATTAATGTTTTCTTAATCCCACAGAGCGTTGCGCCGGAATCCCGAATTAATGTGCACTTTTTGTTATTTACAAACCCTGTTGAAAAAACTAGCTTGCCTGTAGATGACAAGGCAGCGTTGGCTGTTTCATTTGAAATAGGGATAGTGTGGCCACATAGTAATGTTGTGTCAAGTTGGAACTTCGTACAGGTGTTACACTTACTGTCTGTAATGGTGTCAATAATTTGTACAGCATTTCCAAGCTCACTTACATTCTCGTTTTGATTGTCACACTCATTCAGTGATTCAATCTCTTCGTCTGATGACGTTTCCACTAGTGCAGCATTGGCCTGTTTCAATAACTTTCGGCCCTCACAGAAGCGACTATAGTGCCAAAGCTACTGCAAAAAAAAACATTTGACCGCTCTCTGGTAAGCATTGCGCTTAGTCTTCTGCTTCTCCACCATCATTTTGAGGTGGTGAGGATAGTTAGGCGATTTATCGCACATCGCGTATTGGTCGTGATTCAAACTACAATATTGGCATTTAACTAGTTTACTGACATTTGAGCGCGGTTTAAATTTACTCTCCTGTTTGTTTCGAGTATTTGGTGTTCACTACTGCTGCTGCTGTATCGTTTTGACTTATGTTTAGATGAAAAATGTCTCTGTTTGCTGTGAAAAATGCATTCCCCTTGGACTCGATTTCCTGAATACTTTTACAGTCCATATGTTTTAAGAACTTAGCAAAAGGTGTAGGGATGGTACTCACTATCTTGTCAATAATAATAAGTTCTTTAAGTTTGTCATGGCTGTTGTTAGTTTTAGCCGAGTTAATCCACTTTGTACACACGTCTTGTACTGTACTGACATAATCTATAAAGGTTTGATTTGGTTGTGGAGATAATTTGGCAAACTGTTGTTGGTAACCTGCAGTATCTAAAGAAAAATGTTGGAGAATGCGTTGCTTTAAATAGTCATAGTCTTTTCGCATTTCCTGTGGCACTGTCTCTATTACTTTTAAAGGTTCCAGAGCTAAGTTTCTCATTAAAATAATGCCCAATCTGATTTTATGATCTTATGGTAGGACATTAGACACTCAAAATTTTCCAAGTATGCACTGATGGAATCCCCAGAGCAGAATGCCTTCACGAGGCCTTTATACTTGTTATATTTTTGTTCCTCCTCTTTGCTTCTTAGTTTATTCACAGATATCTCTACGTTGGACTCAATCTCCATCTGTTTTAGTTTTATTTGTGTATCGGCATTCAATTGGGCTTGTTTGGCCGCCGCCTCAAGTTCCATCTGTTTCTCTTGAGCCTGCAATTGCATTTTCTTCTCTTCAATTTGCATTTGCATCTTTTTCTCTTCTGCCTCAATTAGCATTTTCCTTTTGTTTTTCTTCTCGTTCTATCGCTCTTTCTTCACGGGCAATGTTTTCTGCGTGCGTCTTCTGTGCCCATTCTGACAGTTTCTCTTCTTTATAACCTAATTTGATTCCTTGCTCAATGCATTTATCTAAGGTAGACATTTTGTTTTTTACTTGTAGGTACTGTTTAATGAAGTTAAATCCCTTAGAAAAAATGTTGGGGAGTAGAAAATTTAGTTATCTCCCTTAATTATTAAATGTGTAAATCCAAATGCAAGGTTATGTTGGTTACAAGGTCATGAATATACAAACAAATCAATGCAAAGCAAAATGATACATTGATGGATGGTGAGAAGTACCGCTTAGAGTTGCAATGGGCATGATATGAAACTTAGCTTTTAATCCCAGAACTTGCGGATGTTGTCTTGTACTCTCGCCACTGTTGGATAGTTTACATAGGTTACACACCACACAACTCGCGGAACAATCTGCTCGTAGAGTGAGAAAACATTAGTAACAGTCAAAAAATGTCACAGTCATGTCAAAAATAGTTTATAGTAATCACAATAATGAGAGACACACTGCTGAGGGACTCAGATTAATACTATTTCATTGCTAGATAGCTGCCACTATTTTAAACTTGTAAAGTTATCAATTTGTTGTACAAAAATCAATTTGATATAATTAATTTAGTGATTTTACTTGGCAATAAATAGCTGTGTAACATTAGATCTTATGCCAAAACCGGAGAATAAGCCCCCAAAAAGCCTGTCATCGTCTTGCTCATGTCTAGGTATCTGAGCTCGGGTTCACACAGGCAACAATAACTCCGTTCAATATGATATCGAACATTTATTGTATTTCAATATACAGTGCGTTGGCGCAGTGGGTTAACAATCCCGCGCTATGTTACATATCACAGATAGTTAACATCATCACACATAGTTATCATACAACATTCTAGCAAACTATCTAGCCTATGTCTATATATCTATTGATATCTGTTGAGTCCCTCTAAGGCAGGCCCTGTTGTCTCTCTGAAGTCCGTCTGTCCTCTGCCGGTCCACACGTGTCCCAATCCGACACGGGTGGTAACTCTGTCCGAGTTCCTCGTGGACCCCGCAATAGGGGGGCCACATCAGTGTCCACGGGACCCTGGACTCAATGACCAGTCCTTCGAGAAGGCTCTAGATTACTCTGGCCTCGAGTGACTCACTTCTATCCCTTGGGCGGGAGTTGCAGCCCTTTAATTAATATCTATAAATGTGAGGCGGTGATACCCCTTTGCTTGCCGCTTTTTTATTGATCAGAATTCCCAAAAGACAGCTGACTAATTAGTGTGTGTCTGAAGTACTGTTACGAGGACTTCAAGCGGGCTCACAATATAAATACAAGTTACCTGCCTGCCTTTTACGAACGTTGCAATCGACGCCCGCACGTTTTAGCGATTTGCCAAACAGTTTTTAGTTCAGTAGTTTGCCATTGCTTTCAGTAATTCAGTGCCGAAGGATCATATATCGACAAACGTGACCTTTCATTTAGACAGATGGACGATATATCGCCATACTAGTGTTAACGTGTTAGCTGTTTCGTTTCATGGTATCTTCCGCAGTTTCAATGTTCAGTGAACGGAAAATTACTTTATAATGTGTGTGTGTGTGTGTGTGTGTGTGTGTGTGTGTGTGTGTGTGTGTGTGTGTGTGTGTGTGTGTGTGTGTGTGTGTGTGTGTGTGTGTGTGTGTGTGTGTGTGTGTGTGTGTGTGTGTGTGTGTGTGTGTGTGTGTGTGTGTGTGTGTGTTCTAAAAAAAAGGTAAAGACAAATGTATCACTTTCCGATGTTGTCACCACTTGTACCATGTTAGGTCCAAAATTACTGTTTGTTTGGCACTGAATTAGTTAACGACCGACACCCCATACCATAGAAATCAACGCAACGCGGTCTGGTTTCCAATCGTCTGCAGCTGATTTCGAACCCGCCATTCGGTGTGTTGGGGAATTGTCAGACCCGTTCACTGGGCCTAAGCGACGGCGCCGACCAAAATATTAGTATAGGGTGTATTTTTAATGACTGTGCAGTGTTTGAAAATATTTCCGGTCTAAGTTTTGTATTCATCCTCCGTAAAGTTCATGCAACATAATAGGTGAATACAAAACTTGGACCGGCAATATTTTCAAACATTGTACAGTTATTAAAAATACACCATGTACAAAGAAATGTCACAGGACCTCTACAGGACGTAGCGATCAACCCCAGGTTGTAAATCTAGCCAGTGTTACGTTCTGTAGTTTGCTATTACTATCTGAACGAGAATTCAACGTTTGAATCCAACGTAATGCAGAGGTTCTAGAAAAACTGTTAATGAACAGAGACTTGTTGAAAGAAATGAAAAAGAGGCAAGTGACATAGTTCGGCCACGTTAAAAGACATAATTTTCTTATAAACACCATAATAGGAGGCAAGGTTGAGGGTGAGCGAGCAATAGGTAGACAACGATACAAGTGGGAAGATAACATCAAGAGATGGACGAACATCAATCTGACAAAATGTACAGTCAGGACGAGAGACAGTGTTGAAAATCCATTGCAGCCAACCTTCATTGTGGAGACGGCACCTGATTGATGATTGATGATGAATGCCGGTCTAGGGGTTAAATCCCTTAACCAGCTATTGGCGCACTGGAAATTTAAGAGCGAGCGCTCATGTCCTTTCGGTTACGTCTAATTCTCACAATATGTTTTTTTCTTTTCGCATATTCTGTTTACAGGACATCGCTGTCAACGCCAGCATTTTACTGCTGTTGCTGATGTCTTGGCATATTTACGTTCAGTAGTTTGCCATTGCTTTCTGAATGCCCGACTTCCATAACACTTTGATAAAATCCAGCGCATCGTGTTCTGCTGCCAAATTGGTCGCAGCCGTGTTTCTAACGCGGGTAAGCGGGCTTACGAATATCGCGTCCGTAGGGCCTTCGCCAAGGAGAAGGCCACAATAGTTATACTGAGAATAAATAAACCGATCCGAATAATTATCAAAGAATGCGCGGCCGCACACGCGCGGAGTTGCGGCAGAAATTAAAACCTATTGTTATTACGCGCCGATCTACGAACAACTGTAACCCGATGTTCTGACCACGTGACCTGCCAAGACCAACAATAAATTACCACTCACTCTCCCTTCGACGCACACACAAACACAACTCATGCACACACAAACACTGCTCACGCACACACAAACACGACTCAGGCACACACAAACACGACTCACGCACACAAAAACACAACTCACGCACACGCAGCAGAACAAGAATGTCGGGCAGCCAACCATAGAATCAAGTGTCTGAGACCCAGCTGTTAGATGCCTGGTGTCGGAGAGTGGTTGGGAGAGACCTGGAGTGGGGCAGTTGGACGAGTGGGAATGTGGGACAAGGCGTGGCGTAATATTTGTCAGTCGTGACTTGCGTTCAGTAGCAAACAGAGACGCAAGAATTGTCAGTCGGTGGTGACTGCGCTTTCGGGTCGTTGCTTAGTTTGTATAGAGAGCTTAGCGCGGCTTGCAAACGCGCAGCAGAGCAAGCAATTGTGTTTGCTTTCTCGAAAAGACCTGGATTGCCGAGAGGGATTCATTTTATAACATGGTCAGCTGGGATTACTGGAAGAGGCGAAGGGAGAAGATTGAAGCAGAGAGAGGAGATTGAGGCGGACGGAGAAGATTGAGGAGGACGGAGAAGATTGAGACGGATGGAGAAGATTGAGGCGGAGGAAGAAAAATCATGGCGGAAGTAGAAGAATGGGGCGGAGGGAGAAGAATGGTGTTGAGGGAGAAGAATAGGTCGGAGACAGAAGAATGGAGATACACGTTGTCACATTAATCCTCTAAATTCCAACAATCCCGTTAACTTTTATACCCAATCAGTTACATTAACCCACTAACTTCCAGTTGATCAGTAAACTTTTACGCACATCCAGTTGTTACATTAATCCACTAAATTCAAATTGTCCCGTTAACTTTTACGCACATCCAGTTGTTACATTAATCCACTAAATTCAAAATGTCCCGTTAACTTCTACGCACATCCAGTTGTTACATTAATCCACTAAATTCAAATTGTCCCGTTAACTTCTACGCACATCCAGTTGTTACATTAATCCACTAAATTCAAATTGTCCCGTTAACTTCTACGCACATCCAGTTGTTACATTAATCCACTAAATTCAAATTGTCCCGTTAACTTCTACGCACATCCAGTTGTTACATTAATCCACTAAATTCAAATTGTCCCGTTAACTTCTACGCACATCCAGTTGTTACATTAATCCACTAAATTCAAATTGTCCCCGTTAACTTCTACGCACATCCAGTTGTTACATTAATCCACTAAATTCAAATTGTCCCGTTACCTTTTACGCACATCCAGTTGTTACATTAATCCACTAAATTCAAAATGTCCCGTTAACTTCTACGCACATCCAGTTGTTACATTAATCCACTAAATTCAAATTGTCCCGTTAACTTTCTACGCACATCCAGTTGTTACATTAATCCACTAAATTCAAATTGTCCCGTTAACTTCTACGCACATCCAGTTGTTACATTAATCCACTAAATTCAAATTGTCCCGTTAACTTCTACGCACATTCAATTGTTACATTAATCCACTAAATTCAAATTGTCCCGTTAACTTCTACGCACATCCAGTTGTTACATTAATCCACTAAATTCAAATTGTCCCGTTAACTTCTACGCACATCCAGTTGTTACATTAATCCACATAAATTCAAATTGTCCCGTTAACTTCTACGCACATCCAGTTGTTACATTAATCCACTAAATTCAAATTGTCCCGTTAACTTCTACGCACATTCCAGTTGTTACATTAATCCACTAAATTCAAATTGTCCCGTTAACTTCTACGCACATCCAGTTGTTACATTAATCCACTAATTCAAATTGTCCCGTTAACTTCTACGCACATCCAGTTGTTACATTAATCCACTAAATTCAAATTGTCCCGTTAACTTCTACGCACATCCAGTTGTTACATTAATCCACTAAATTCAAATTGTCCCGTTAACTTCTACGCACATCCAGTTGTTACATTAATCCACTAAATTCAAATTGTCCCGTTAACTTCTACGCACATCCAGTTGTTACATTAATCCACTAAATTCAAATTGTCCCGTTAACTTTTACACACCCAGTTGTTACATTAATCCACTAAATTCAAATTGTCCCGTTAACTTCTACGCACATCCAGTTGTTACATTAATCCAGTAAATTCAAATTGTCCCAGTGACTCTTTAATCCCGTACATGTATTACCTCAAACCCCGTAGATCCAACAATTTATTGAAGCTAACCACATGGTGATGATAGAACGAAGAAACCTCTAAACGAAAAAAAAAACAATAACACGACCATGCAAGTATGGCGATATATCGCCCTTCTGTCCAAATGGGGAGTCTCATTTGGCAATATCAGGGGGCTTCAAATGAAAACCATAAAAGTGTGATAGAAATTACAATAACCATGTCTTGTAACCTGTAAATAATGTTGCTAAGGATGTCAAGAGAGTTAACCATGTGACATCAAGAGACAGACGAACGCGGTGACGTCATAAGAACCGTTTAAAAATGCCGCCCCACTTTTGACATGCACCAAATAAGAGCAGCGTTCTGCTATCCTTTTTCCCCCCCTTATAAATGAAGGTATGAAACCTATAGACTTTCATGGACAAATAAAGGTCCAGTATGGCGATGCATGGCTAATGAAAGGTTTTAAATATGTAAATATAGTCATACAGCAGTTGTTGATTCCACTGTCTGTCTGAGAGATGATTTCTGACTTTCAGTATATACACCACACGTAGTTGATTCCACTGTCTGTCTGACAGACGATTTCTCCCTTTCAGACCCTGTCTTTAAGGTGTTCAGTGTTTCAAGTAACTGCTTCCTTGGCTGTTTGCGATTTCTTGGCAATTTTACGTTCAGTAGTTTGCTATTGCTTTCTGAACGACCGACACCAATACCCGTGTATGGAAACCAACGCAATGCGGTCTGCTTCCAAATCGTCCGCAGCTGTGTTTCGAACGCAGTGTGCAGGAATGCGAATTACATTCGTAGCCCCTACGCCACAGAACCGCTAACGGCTGCCTTTGGCTTAAATAAAATTTACCTGGGCATTTTCTTGCTATGATGTGGTTGTGAAGTGATAGCCCTGTAATAGTTTGCGAGTAAAGAGGAATAGGCGGCCGTTCTTTCCCTCACTATGTTAAGTGACGAGCTTAGGAGTCGAACACACGTCCAACCGTGCCAATGTAGTTACCTATCAATTTCGCTTGCCCTTCCTGATGGCTTGAAACTTAGTTAAGTCAGTTGCATATCCTTTACAGGACGTTGCAGTCAACACCAGCATTTCTTGCCGTTGTGATCTCTTGGCAAGTTTATGTTCAGTAGTTTGCCACTGATTTCTAAACGACCGGCTCACATACCCTCCGTAAGTAACCAACGCGACGCGATTCGCTGCTGAATCTCGCGCACCTGTGTTTTTTTACGAGAGTATACGGGATTACGTGCAGCGTCGTTAACACCTTCACCAGGGAGACCGATGCTTGAAACTGAGCGAGTGGAATTAATAAGTGTTGCGTGAGAAATGTTTCCTAGCTTCTCTCGGAGACAGGTGTAACTGGGATTTGTGACGCTGTTGTCTATCAATCATCTGTGTCTAGATATTTTCCCCAATCACCAGAAAACAGTAATTAATTGTATTGACATTGTCGTGGTCACTGGAAACACACACATAACACAACCCGAGTAGGCTTCACATCGATTTGTAACATAACGGAGATCCATTAAAAATGATGAATAATGTTATTTGTCAATGCCACACTCCCCTCCTTCTCTGTCTCTCTCATCCTCTCTCTATATATATCTCTCTTTCTCCCTCTCCCCTCTCTCCCCCTCTATCACTTCCTCTCTTAGCCTATCTCTCGGTCTCTATTTCCTTTTCTCTTTCCCTCTTTATCGTTTTATCGCTCTCTTTTTATCTCCCTGAAGCTCCCCTCTCTCTCCTTTTTACTCTCTCGCTCCTTCTTACTCTCTCTCTCTCTCCGTCTATATCTCTCCCTCTCTCTGTTGCTCTTTCTCTCCCTCTCTCTCCACGTCATACACTCATCCTCCATCTCTCAATCTCTCCGTCCCCTCTCTCACTCTTTCCCTCTCGCTCTTTCCCTCTCCTCCTGCCTCTCCTTCTCTCCCTCTCCCTCACTCCCACGCTATCTCCATCTCTCTCTCTCTCTCAAAGTTAAATGTACAATAATAAACCCGTTCATCTATTGGTAACAAAATATCCATATTAAATAGGTTCATACCAGAATACGATCAGCGTTGCCAGTAGTGGGTTGTGCTCAATATTTAAATCTCAAATCCCGAAACAATCAAATAAATTAATTTGATTATTATATATTGCTCGCTGGACTTTAGGCGGCCTGGAGTGCCTTGCCAGGGAGAAGACCTGATCGTTCGGGTCCACATCGATTGTCGGACGTCAATCGCGGCGATCGGGCAAATCTTGAGCTACAGCCGACGATGGGTGACGTTGTAATATTCTGTTATGATAATTTGGCTGTGTCCAGCGTGTGTTACGTGGTTACACACCCGCTTCACACGCCAGTGATCCGGGGTTTGTTTCCGAGTCCGGTCAAGGATATGCACTACTGAAGAGCTCAAATGAGAGCGAACTCGAGTCTAATGCTTCCACATTGACGTGGATAGGCCTTAGGTTCATACCAGAATACGATCCGCGTTGCCAGTAGTGGGTTGTGCTCAATATTTAAACAAAATATCCGTTACATCAATGCCTTCATCAAGTAATCCTCTTGATATAGATATATTTCTATTTCACTTAAATCAAATCACAATAAACCCCATTGGTCGCAGAAAGTATGACGACACCCACATCTACCACCGCAGCTCTGGTAGATCAAATACTTCTTCACACGCAAACTGCTCGTCCCAGCACGTTCGCTGACCTAGACTTGCGAAATGTCCACCCTTCTCTTCCTACGCCACATACAAACTCTGTTACCTCAACTCCACCACACCTCCCGTAGTTAAAACACTTATATTTAACACACACACACACACACACACACACACGCACCGCGCACGCGCACACGCACACCCACACACACACAACTGCTGACACAGAGCGTCCCCCATCACGTGGCATGTGAAGAGCCCCATCCTTCTCCAGTTCGCGACACGCTTAACTACGTACCCTGCTTAAGTTATTTCCTTGATACACACCTCTGCACTGGGCTCTGTGACCAAGGGTTTATTGACGCAATTCATACTCCACAAACCGCGTTCGAAACACAGCTTGCGATAGATTTGACAACAGTCCTCATTGTGATGATTTTCATACAATGGTATGAGTGTCAGTCGTTTCAGAAAGCAATGGCAAACTATTCAATCGTAATCTTGTCAGAAATCACAAACAGCCAAAACATAGTAGGGTTGACTGCCACGTCCTGTAAAGGATATGCAACTAACTTTAACTGGACAAGTCAACGGGTCTAAAAGTCCTGGCCAGCCCTACCTACATCGTCTAGCCAGGGAACGCCGCCAAAACTTGACTATATGACATCTGTACTAATGTCCCCAAACAACCTGCACCACTTGACTATATGACATGTGGTACTAATGTCCCACAACACCTGCACAACTTGACTATATGACATCTGTACTAATGTCCCACAACACCTGCACAACTTGACTATATGACATGTGTACTAATGTCCCACAACACCTGCACAACTTGACTATATGACATCTGTACTAATGTCCCACAACACCTGCACAACTTGACTATATGACATCTGTACTAATGTCCCACAACAACTGCAAAACTTGACTATATGACATGTGTACTAATGTCCCACAACACCTGCACAACTTGACTATATGACATGTGTACTAATGTCCCACAACACCTGCACAACTTGACTATATGACATGTGTACTAATGTCCCACAACACCTGCAAAACTTGACTATATGACATCTGTACTAATGTCCCACAACACCTGCACAACTTGACTATATGACATCTGTACTAATGTCCCACAACACCTGCACAACTTGACTATATGACATCTGTACTAATGTCCCACAACACCTGCACAACTTGACTATATGACATGTGTACTAATGTCCCACAACACCTGCACAACTTGACTATATGACATCTGTACTAATGTCCCACAACACCTGCACAACTTGACTATATGACATCTGTACTAATGTCCCACAACACCTGCACAACTTGACTATATGACATGTGTACTAATGTCCCACAACACCTGCAAAACTTGACTATATGACATGTGTACAATGTCCCACAACACCTGCACAACTTGACTATATGACATGTGTACTAATGTCCCACAACACCTGCACAACTTGACTATATGACATGTGTACTAATGTCCCACATTCTGGCTCTATCAGTTCACTCCATTCCTCCAATATCGCTGTACCAATGCTAATTTAGTTCCCACCAATAAGATAGTAAATCTAAATGAGTTATGTTTGTAACACAGTACAGAATGTAACATAGGCTATTCAGTTATAGTGCTGGTACCATGTCATTTTGGACAGACGATAGTTTGTTACATTGTGCCTAAAACAAACGGAATTTGAGAAAGTGTCCGTTCTTTGAACATTAACAGGCCTATAATGATTAAAACAAGTTGCATGCCCTTTGCAGGACTTTCGCGATCAACTCGAATCATAGATTGATTTTATCAGCAATTGTACAGTAAGACATGTCAACAGGATGAAGATGCCTTGAAGATCTACAAATTGATGGGAAAGATCTTAGACTTGTAAAACATAAATTGGAAACAACAAGCTGCCATAAAGATTGATAATAAGTAGATCAATATCCGGCCTATTAAGAGAGTGTGTGCGACTGGGATGTGTAATGTCTCAGATCTTTTTTCTCTACACGGTGAAAATATTTTTTTTTTAGAAATTTAGAAGATATGAGATAAACCACCATTGGGGGACATAACATCAATAACATTAGATATGCGGATGATACAGTATTGATTGGAGACAATATTTAATAGATGCTGCTGTTGTACACAGTGAACAATTAGGGTCAGAATTAAATTGTAAGAAAGCACAGATTATGGTCGCACTAGGAAGACAGAAATAACTTAATGTAATATTCAAGTAAATGAGAATATTCTGAATCAAGTGAATCGATACAACTATCTCGGAACAGTATATCATCTGATGAGAGATATCTTGAAGATATTAGAACAAGAATCGCCATAGCAAAGGTAGCCTTTTTCAAGATGATAAAACATACTGACTAATAAAAATATGTTAATTGCAACGAGAAAAAGAGTGTTGAAGTGCTACATAGAAACTATTACTTTTGTATGGATGTGAAACGTGGACAATGAGCAAAGAAGCTGAAAAATAACTACTGGCAATGAAATGTGGTTTCTGAGGAAAATGCAAAGAATACAATGGACAGACAGAAAAACCAATGACCAAGTCATACATGAAGCAAATGAAAACTGTAAATTGATTAGAGAAATTAGGACGCAGACAGCCAAAATTTTTGGATACGTTTATACGAAGGAGTAAATTAGAGAATTTGGAGACAGCTGGTAAGATTGAGAGGAAAAGAACAAGGGGAAGGGTAAAAAAAAGGTATAAATCTGGATGGCTTGATCACGTGGTAGAGACAAGAACACAGAGCTGATCCACGACTCTGGTGATCGAGTGAGATGGCGAAACATGACCGCCCCGCTTAATGGTATGGCACATGATGATAGTGATGAGTTTGGTCATTGTGTTTTTAGCTTGAAGTCAACGTTGAGGATCAACTGACCGGTGAAGGGGTTGATCTCTCTACCTGGCCGTCAGCGCACGGAAGTCCAACAGCTAAAACGCTCTGATTCTTTCGTCAGTGTCGACTGATGCAAGTTATGCACTTGCAGAGTTTGCTTATTTGTGTGATTCGTCACTTCGCATCGAACACTGAATTCAGCGTGTAATTTGACTTTTCTTCTCTAAAGGTAATTCCAGGTGATTTTCTTAAAATGGGTCATAATGAAGGAGTGCAATCTTTGTCTGCCATTTTCTCATTAATGCAGTTGGCAGCCGGATGAGAAAGCATATGTGTCTTACATTCAGGGCCTGTGTTTGTCTGACGCAGATTTTTCATCATCATCATCGTCATTAAATTCCATCATCATCATCATCATCATCATCATCATCATCATCATCATATCATCATCATCATCATCATCATCTCAGCTTGTTCTCTTGTACCTTGCATGTCGAGGTGATGCAAAAACAGCGGGAGAGTGCCCGTTTTGGGGCTTAATATATCGTGATTCCCATGGATTCTGTAACTCCCTCTGCCATTCATTTACATCTTCGGCATCTTTTTTTTTTTGGGTTCCAGTTGGTCTGTAAATCATTCCTTGTTGCCGTATACTGTATTTTGGTAGCCTAGTTATGTGACTGAAACCATTTACTTTGCTGTACTCGCCCAAGGCTTCTAAAACAATCTTTCACTTTTACTCTATTTTTGCAATGTTATATTTACACTGCATTACACATTTAAGAACCACCGGAAAACGCTAGTGTAAAACGGTCATATTTTTTACTGTAGTTTGGCAATGTTACATTTACCCCAGCATTGCACGTTTAAGAACCACGGGGAAACGTTATGCGTGGTTGCAGCGTCTAGACGATTGTACATGCATAACTTTTTACAAGTTCTGACATAATGCCCTTGTAGATAAATTATCTTTCCTAGAGTTACGCCGGCTTCCTTGGAATTATCTCCCGTTTTTATGTCCATTAAGATTGCATCCCCTGTTTCTCTGCACAATCAATCAGCCTGCCAATTTTTCTTACAAACATTATCGTTTTTGTGATGTCATTTATCAAACATTGACTAGATTATTCTTCGTCATCTGTCTGCGCGTCCGTCTATTACAGACCTAAAGGTTAAAGGAGCATTTAAAGGTTAGAGAATCGATTTCATTGCACCGAGTTTTATCATATATGCCTTGGTCTCTTTCTGAGGAGCAGCCTAACGAACGCGTCGCATAAAGCACGGATTTCGTATCTCCAGCGACGGCCTTCTGGAGAATCCAAGAAAATTCCAATGGTGAACCGAATGACGGCGTATTCTAATGTATCGGCCACTCGCTCCGCTTCCTATAGTAAGACGTACTACTACTACTACTACTACTACTACTACTACTACTACTACTACTACTACTACTACTACTACTACTACTACTACTACTACTACTACTACTACTACTATTATTATTACTAACATCACTACAACAACAACAACTACTACTACTACTACTACTACTACTACTACTACTACTACTACACTACCTACTACTACTATACTGACTACTACTACTACTACTACTACTACTACTACTATTAATTCTACCTCCACTACAAGAATAACAACAACTACTACAATTACCAGTTCAGCTGCTACTAACTACTATTGTTACGGTTATTATTATTATTATTATTATTATTATTATTATTATTACCATTATTATTATTATTAATATTATTACAATTATTATTATTATTGTTATTATTATTATTATTATTATTATTATTATTATTATTATTATTATTATTTACTTCAACAGCCCTACCGATCATCCAGTAAGACAACAACAACAAGGCAGTGGGTCACTACAGGTGCTCACCTGATGGCCCCAATCTTGGGCGTCCTCCTGGTCAGTGGCTCGGACACATGTTTGACGTCCAGTGCACAGATATTGCTGGCGCCTGGAGAAACAAGACAAACACGATGAGTGCCACTTAGCAGATTAGTTAAGATAATAATGGACACAGTTTGACGTCCAATGAGTAGATACTGAGGAAACAAGACATGAACGATGATTGACACTTATAGATTAGTTAAAATATTAAAGGACACATGTTTGAGTCCAGTGCGCAGATACTGCTAACGACTATGGAAACAAGATAACAGTCATGACTGACACTTATAGAATAGCTGGGTTTGTAGAATACACATGACTGATGCCCAATGGGCAAATATTTCTTGTGCCTGGTGAAAACAAAATAAAAGTGATAATCGACACTGAAAGATTAGGTGGGGGGGGGGGGGGGGCTGCGTGGTCTCGAGGTATGGTGTCCGCCTCGAGTGCTGGGGGTCTCGGGTTCAAGCCCCGGTGAGGACCGGGATTCATTTCACGTGGACTTCCAGTAATACAATTTCCCCTGGTCTCTGGGTAGTGAGATCGGACGCCCGTGTGTATTGTTGCGCACGTGAAAAACACCTTGGCAGTTGGAAATCGAAAAAGAGCAGCCTAACGGTGCTGCCCAGGCAAAAATTTCGAGTTAAAAAATCTACCCAAATTATTGTCAGGATCCTCGCCGGGCTACGGAGTTCGTGCACTGAGCTGAGTTTTCTCCAGACTCAGGTTTGAGTTAGGAGGAGAACAGAGCACTTATGGGTTGCACCCGTGTGCCGTGATGTTGATCCATCGACTAAACTAAAACTAAACTAAAACTAAACTAAAACTAAACTAAAAGATTAGTCAAGACTGTAATAGAAATATGTTTAAAGGTGATTATCCTGCTTGATTCATGCTCTGAATGTTGTAGGTCTCCTGAGTCCGTCATTCGTTTTACCTGTGATATGTTTTCGGAGACCTCTGGGAGTCATCAACGAATCTATAGTCTGTTTACTTTTGTCTGCCCCAATATAAAATTCCATATCTCTGTAACCAACTGAGGGAAAATGATGAGATTTAGCATATAACCTTATGATTATGTCCACCCAACACCAAAAAAAAAAAAAAATTTTTTCTGGAGATTGTGCAGCAGATTTCAAAGTTTGTTATATGCGTATAATAATTTACTGGTCAGAGCTGAAGTGCACATTATTAAATCGTATTACGTCTTCACATCGGAAAATTAGCTGTTGAATAGTTAATTTTCTCGTGGGACATGGGATTGGCCTTATGAAAAGGGCCTCGCGTCATGGAATGAGAATTACTGTAAAACATGTTTGTTAGCGAGAAATCACTAGTTTTTCACCAAAAACATCAAAGAAATGTCGCCGCTTTTCATGATGTAAGTTACTTTTGGACCTATCAAAGACATATTCCTAGGGTGGGGTTAAATATAAGACTGCAGGAAAAATTTCATAACGATGCAACAATTTTCAAAATAATTAATCGTGAATGAAGACATTCATTTCTGGACAGACTATAGGAAGTTCTTGCTGGGTGTGACATTTTCGGCAGGCCGATCTGCGAAAAGAGACCGAGCTGTTTGGGATAAAATCTGGTGCAATGAAACTGTGCAATGAAATGGCACCCATTTAAACCTTTGTATACTTGGAATTTGAACTCAGTTTAAAAATAATCTACCTCTATGAAGATTCGAACACATGATAACCGCGCCGCAGGCAAGTGTGATTGCCACTGCGCTACCACGGTTCCCTATATGTGTGGGTGTTTTTTTTAATTATTATTATAAATGTTTTCGAGGCATTTCAACGTACGCATTGTACACATATGAACATTGAAACAAAATCCATGAGACATCAACTAACAGGTATTGATGGAACCTCACAGAAGGATAGGACAGAAGTAGAGATCATAATACTCACTAGACAATATACAAATTTAATGGCACATCTCTTCGTCTGGTTCGTATCCCTTGACCATACGAGTTCCTGCGCTACTGACAGGCTAGATCTAGGGGACATTGGAACACTCATGCCCCTGTATCACTTCAAGGTGGAGACTCAACAGCGGGGTCTTATTACAAGGCCTTATTGATTTTACCAACGCCAACGAAATGCGAAACGGAAATGAACGGCAGGAAAAATAAAACAGATAAAAACGATGAAACGATAATCAAGATAAAAATCATACTATCAACAACAAACAAAATAAAAGCGTATTATACCTGTTCTTCTTCCTTCTTTCGCTTCTTGAAATTTCTCTCTATCGGCTACGTTGTCTGTTTTAAGCTTTACTGTCTTTGTTTTTTAGTTAACTCAGTGGCCATATAGTTATCTTCCACTGTTGTTTCTCAAGTCAAAAGATCTAGATATGTTATATTTTGGACAGTCTTGGAGTATGTGTTCTGCTGTCTGCGGCACCAATCCACATGTGCTCATGGCCGATTCGCCAGTCTTGAATTTTGCATATATGTAGTTGGGTAATAATTGTGTCGTTGTTCTAAGGCGTAGAATGTTATGTTCCTGGTCTGGTCCATAAAGTTATATTTATAAAATGCTAAACAGAACCACACACAAACAAAAAAGAGAGAAAACGTCAAAAACAATTCACACAACAACAACGCTTGACAAAACGACAAAACAAACTGTATTATAACCGGACAAAATCTCCGAGTGAACCAGACTCTCCACTTAACCAAATAGTTCATCACCTCTTCATTGTCCTTGACTAAATGTCGCCAGGACACTTGAACTCTACAACCTGCCTATAAAGAATGTTGTTGTCCTCTAGCTTAAGTAGCTTGACTACTCGATTGCATCTCAAACCTTGGTTGATTTGACCTCCTACACGAGTTAGCGTGTGTGTGTGCCGTGTGAAGATGTACAAAACAATAAATAAGGATACATACAAGCAGGCTCGTATCTATGAAGGGAGCCATGGTAGAAGCAGTGGTTAGACATTCGCTTGCCGGTCTGGCAGGCCTGAGTTCAACCCGTATTAGTGCAGATTTCACCTTTAAAAAAAAAAGGACCTTAGCTTCTAGATCAGAGGTTCCCAAACACAGCCCGCGGGCACTTATGGCCCACCAGCTATAAAAAGTGGCATGCGAGGCCTCGTTGTTTAATATAGTATATTGTTAATAATTTAAAAAAAACAAAATGCACTCGGAGTCAGCGTGAGATAATTTACTCTGCTCGTGGTTGTTATGCTTAGATATTATCGAATGCGCCTGTTCCCTTCGCAACGAAACGTTATGAAGTTCTCATGTCCCAGCCTTGTCGACCAATCGAAGTGCGCAAGGCACATGTTGTCGTCTGTAACAATATTTTATCAGAGTCGGTAGTATTGTGTTTAAATTAGATTTTTTTTCAAATAAAAGTTTGCTTTAAAGCCTATAAACATGAGTGTGGAAAATTTAAGATCAAACAATGGTAAAAAGCGAAAATATGAAGATGTTGCTTGTCGTGAATTCAATGAAGATTGGACGGAGAAATGTATGTATATGTCTAGTCGTAGTGGTAAACCAGTTTGCTTAATCTGCGGATTTTTGTGTTTTCTGTTACAAAAAAATTTAATCTGGAACGACACTTCACAACCACACATTCAGACATAAATGCTAAGTATCCGATCAATTCGGAGTTAGAACAGATTTCATAGAGAAAGTTCTCTGACCAGGCAGCAGTCATTTTTCACGAAGGCTAACAAACAGAGCAAGAGTGCTGTTGTTGCGTCGTACGAAGTCGCTCTTCTGTTGGCTCGCAAAAAGAAGCCCTTCACCGATGCAGATAAAATAATCAAGCTAGTAGTTAGCTAGTTAGTCGACAGATCATCTCCTCGTTGCACATCGAACCATTCAGTTCATAAGTGCTCGGATCCCCTCCTCAGCAAAATCCCGCAGCGTGTAGCGTCTAACGACGCCAGTTCTGTGTTGGTTTATCACTCTTCTTTGGCTTCCTGCGTAGTGTTCTTGTTTGGCACCCCTCTTTTAATTTGCTGCTCTCGCAGTCTGGCCATTGTTGTAGATTCACAGTCATCACTTGGTTCTCGCAAAAGTCTCACTTCTCGTAGAGCATTCAGAATGTCAGCTTGGTCCATGGCGCGTCCGCCCTCTACAGTAGCCTCACCTGAGAGCTTGTCAGCCCGCTCATTTCCTTGTACTCCCGCATGCCCTGGCACGAAGATGAAACTAATCTTTGCCAGCCGAGACCGCTTCAGAGGGCAGCAACCATTCTCTTCGGATCGACCTCCTCTATCCTCTTGATCATCTTCATTGAGTCGCTAAGGAAACAAGACCTAGTGAACGTCTGTGTCTCAAGCATTCCCTTAAAATTGCTTCTAGAATGCTTGGCGATAAAAAAGTATGAAACAAAATTTGATCAGATTCCTTTGTTTAATAATACTATTGCCATGCGAGTTGAATGTGAAGCCAACGATGTTTCATCATCAAGTAACGGCCATATCAAAAATTGTAAATTTTTTTTGTTTCAATTGGCAGTTGGTGAATACACTGACATTTCTGACATAGCTCAGGTCGCAGTTTTTGTTCCAGGAATAAACGGCAACTTTGAAGTCATTGAAGAACTTCTAGGGCTTGAATCGATGCATGCAACTACCAAAGGAACTGATCTGTTGAAACTTTGAAGTTGTGTGTAGAGAAAAAAACATAAAATGGACCAAAGTGGACAGTGTATGCAGTAAAGAGAATAGGCGGCCGTTCTTCCCCACTATGTTAAGTGACGAGCTTAGGAGTCGAACAAAGTCCAACCTTTGCCAATGTAGTTACCTATCAATTTCGCTTGCCCTTCCTGTGGCTTGAAACTTAGTTAAGTCAGTTGCATATCCTTTACGGGGACGTTGCAGTCAACACCACATTTCTTGCCGTTGTGATCTTTTGGCAAGTTTATGTTCAGTAGTTTGCCACTGATTTCTAAACGACCGGCTCACATACCCTCCTTAAGTAACCAACGCGACGCGATTCGCTGCTGAATCTCGCGCCCCTGTGTTTTTTACGAGGGGATAACGGGATTACGTGCAGCGTCGTTAACACCTTCACCGGAGACGATGCTTGAAACTGAGCGAGTGGAATTAATAAGTGTTGCGTGAGAAATGTTTTAGCTTCTCTCGGAGACAGGTGTAACGGGGATTTGTGACGCTGTTGTCTATCAATCATCTGTGTCTAGATATTTTTCCCCAATCACCAGAAAACAGTAATTAATTGTATTGACATTGTCGTGGTCACTGGAAACCCCACACATAACACAACCCGAGTAGGCTTCACATCGATTTGTAACATAACGGAGATCCATTAAAATGGATGAATAATTGTTATTTGTCAATGCCACTCCCCTCCTTCTCTGTCTCTCTCATCCTCTCTTCTATATATATCCCCTCTTTCTCCCTCTCCCCCTCTCCCCTCTATCACTTCCTCTCTTAGCCTATCTCTGGGTCTCTATTTCCTTTTCTCTTTCCTCTTTACTTTTTATCGCTCTCTTTTTATCTCCCTGAAGCCCCCCTCTCTCTCCTTTTTACTCTCTCGCTCCTTCTTACTCTCTCTCTCTCTCCGTCTATATCTCTCCCTCTCTCTGTTGCTCTTTCTCTCCCCCCTCTCTCCACGTCATACACTCATCCTCCATCTCTCAATCTCTCCGTCCCCTCTCTCACTCTTTTCCCTCTCGCTCTTTCCTCTCCTCCTGCCTCTCCTTCTCTCCTCTCCCTCACTCCCACGCTATCTCCATCTCTCTCTCTCTCTCAAAGTTAAATGTACATAATAAAACCCGTTCATCTATTGTAAAAAAAATATCCATATTAAATAGGTTCTACCAGAATACGATCAGCGTTGCCAGTAGTGGGGTTGTGCTCAATATTTAAATCTCAAATCCCGAAACAATCAAAATAATTTAATTTGATTATTATATATTGCTCGCTGGACTTTAGGCGGCCTGGAGTGCCTTGCCAGGGAGAAGACCTGATCGTTCGGGTCCACATCGATGTCGGACGTCATCGCGGCGATCGGGCAAATCTTGAGCTACAGCCGACGATGGTGACGTTGGTAATATTCTGTTATGATAATTTGGCTGTGTCCAGCGTGTGTTACGTGGTTACACACCGCTTCACACGCCAGTGATCCGGGGTTTGTTTCCGAGTCCGGTCAAGGATATGCACTACTGAAGAGCTCAAATGAGAGCGAACTCGAGTCTAATGCTTCACATTGACGTGGATAGGCCTTAGGTTCATACCAGAATACGATCCGCGTTGCCAGTAGTGGGTTGTGCTCAATATTTAAACAAAATATCCGTTACATCAATGCCTTCATCAATAATCCTCTTGATATAGATAATTTATATTTCACTAAATCAAATCACAATAAAACCCATTGGTCGCAGAACGTATGACGACACCCACATCTACCACCGCAGCTCTGGTAGATCAAATACTTCTTCACACGCAAACTGCTCGTCCCAGCACGTTCGCTGACCTAGACTTGCGAAATGTCCACCCTTCTCTTCCTCCGCCACATACAAACTCTGTTACCTCTACTCCACCACACCTCCCGTAGTTAAAACACTTTTATTCACACACACACACACACACACACACACACACGCACGCGCACGCGCACACGCACACACACACACACACAACTGCTGACACAGAGCGTCCCCCATCACGTGGCATGTGAAGAGCCCCATCCTTCTCCAGTTCGCGACACGCTTAACTACGTACCCTGCTTAAGTTATTTCCTTGATACACACCTCTGCACTGGGCTCTGTGACCAAGGGTTTATTGACGCAATTCATACTCCCACAAACCGCGTTCGAAACACAGCTGCGATAGATTTGACAACAGTCCTCCTTGTGATGATTTTCATACAATGGTATGAGTGTCAGTCGTTCAGAAAGCAATGGCAAACTATTCAATCGTAATCTTGTCAAGAAATCACAAACAGCCAAAACATAGTAGGGTTGACTGCCACGTCCTGTAAAGGATATGCAACTAACTTTAACTGGACAAGTCAACGGGTCTAAAAGTCCTGGCCAGCCCTACCTACATCGTCTAGCCAGGGAACGCCTGCAAAACTTGACTATATGACATCTGTACTAATGTCCCACAACACCTGCACAACTTGACTATATGACATGTGTACTAATGTCCCACAACACCTGCACAACTTGACTATATGACATCTGTACTAATGTCCCACAACACCTGCACAACTTGACTATATGACATGTGTACTAATGTCCCACAACACCTGCACAACTTGACTATATGACATCTGTACTAATGTCCCACAACACCTGCACAACTTGACTATATGACATCTGTACTAATGTCCACAACAACTGCAAAACTTGACTATATGACATGTGTACTAATGTCCCACAACACCGCACAACTTGACTATATGACATGTGTACTAAGTCCCACAACACCTGCACAACTTGACTATATGACATGTGTACTAATGTCCCACAACACCTGCAAAACTTGACTATATGACATCTGTACTAATGTCCCACAACACCTGCACAACTTGACTATATGACATCTGTACTAATGTCCCACAACACCTGCACAACTTGACTATATGACATCTGTACTAATGTCCCACAACACCTGCACAACTTGACTATATGACATGTTACTAATGTCCCACAACACCTGCACAACTTGACTATATGACATCTGTACTAATGTCCCACAACACCTGCACAACTTGACTATATGACATCTGTACTAATGTCCCACAACACCTGCACAACTTGACTATATGACATGTGTACTAATGTCCCACAACACCTGCAAAACTGACTATATGACATGTGTACTAATGTCCCACAACACCTGCACAACTTGACTATATGACATGTGTACTAATGTCCACAACCCTGCACAACTTGACTATATGACATGTGTACTAAGTCCCACATTCTGGCTCTATCAGTTCACTCCATTCCTCCAATATCGCTGTACCAATGCTAATTTAGTTCCCACCAATAAGATAGTAAATCTAAATGAGTTATGTTTGTAACACAGTACAGAATGTAACATAGCTATTCAGTTATAGTGCTGGTACATTGTCATTTTGACAGACGATAGTTTGTTACATTGTGCCTAAAACAAACGGAATTTTGAGAAAGTGTCCGTTCTTGAACATTAACAGGCCTATAATGATTAAAACAAGTTGCATGCCCTTTGCAGGACTTCGCGATCAACTCGAATCATAGATTGATTTTATCAGCAATTGTAAAGTAAGACATGTCAACAGGATGAAGATGCTTGAAGATCTACAAATTGATGGGAAAGATCTTAGACTTGTAAAAACATAAATTGGAAACAACAAGCTGCCATAAAGATTGATAATTAAGTAGATCAATATCAGCCTATTAAGAGAGGTGTGCGACTGGGATGTGTAATGTCTCAGATCTTTTTTCTCTACACGGTGAAAATATTTTTTTTTTAGAAATTTAGAAGATATGAGATAAACCACCATTGGGGGACATAACATCAATAACATTAGATATGCGGATGATACAGTATTGATTGGAGACAATATTTAATAGATGCTGCTGTTGTACACAGTGAACAATTAGGGTCAGAATTAAATTGTAAGAAAGCACAGATTATGGTCGTCACTAGGAAGACAGAAATAACTTAATGTAATATTCAAGTAAATGCGATTATTCTGAATCAAGTGAATCGATACAACTATCTCGGAACAGTTATAACATCTGATGAGAGATACCTTGAAGATATTAGAACAAGAATCGCCATAGCAAAGGTAGCCTTTTGCAAGATGATAAACATATTGACTAATAAAAAATATGTTAATTGCAACGAGAAAAAGAGTGTTGAAGAGCTACATAAAACCTATTCTTTTGTATGGATGTGAAACGTGGACAATGAGCAAAGAAGCTGAAAAATATCTACTGGCATTGAAATGTGGTTTCTGGGGAAAATGCAAAGAATACAATGGACAGACAGAAAAACCAATGACCAAATCATAAATGAAGCAAATGAAAACTGTAAATTGATTAGAGAAATTAGACGCAGACAGTCAAAATTTGTGGACACGTTATACGCAGGAATAAATTAGAGAATTTGGAGACAGCTGGTAAGATTGAGGGTAAAAGAACAAGGGAAGGTAAAAAGTATAAATCTGGATGGCTTGATTACGTGGCATGATAGAGACAAGAACACAGAGCTGATCCACGACTCTGGTGATCGTGTGAGATGGCGAAACATGACCGCCGACGCCTATCGGTGTGGCACATGATGACAGTGATGAGTTTGTCATTGTTTTTTTAGCGTGAAGTCAACGTTGAGGACCAACTGACCGGTGTAGGGGTTGATCTCGCTACCTGGCCGTCAGCGCACTGGAAGTCCAACAGCTAGAACGCTCTGATTCTTTCGTCAGTGTCGACTGATGCAAGTTAAGCACTTGTAGAGTTTGCTTATTTTTGTGATTCGTCACTTCGTATCGAACACTGAATTCAGCGTGTAATTTGCTTCAATCAATTTGCTTCTCTTAAGCGTAATTCCATGTGATTTTCTTAAAATGGGTCATAATGGAGGAGTGCAATCTTTGGCTGCCATCTCTCATTAATGCAGCTGCCGGATGAGAAAGCATATGTGTCGTACATTGACGGTCTGTGTTTGACTGACGCAGTTTGTTTCATCCTCATCATCATCATCATCATCATCATCATCATCATCATCATCATCATCATCATCATCATCATCTCAGCTTGTTCCTCTTGTACCTTGCATGTCGAGGTGAAGCAAAAACAGCGGGAGAGTGCCCGTTTGTGGGCTTCGTATATCGTGATTCCCATGTATTGTGTTACCCTCTCTGCCCATCATTTACATGGTCGGCCTCTTTTTTTTTTGGGGGGGGGGGGGTGTTCCTATTGGTCTGTAAATCATTGCTTGCGGTATGCTGTCTTTTGGTAGCTTAGTTATGTGGCTGAACCATTTACTTTGCTGTACACGCCCCAAGGCGTTTAAAACAACCTTTCACTTTTACTCTATTTTTGCAATGTTATATTTACCCCGTATCACACGTTTAAGAACCACCGGAAAACGCTAGTGTAAAACGGTCATATTTTTTAACTGTAGCTTGGCAATGTTACATTTACCCCAGCATTGCACGTTTAAGAACCACGGGGAAACGTTATGCGTGGTTGCAGCGTCTAGACGATTGTACATGCATAACTTTTTACAAGTTCTGACATAAGCCCTTGTAGATAAATTATCTTTCCTAGAGTTACACCGGCTTCCTTGGAATTATCTCCCGTTTTTATGTCCATTAAGATTGCATCCCCTGTTTCTCTGCACAATCAATCAGCCTGCCAATTTTTTTCTTACAAACATTATCTTTTTTTTGTGATGTCATTTATCAAACATTGACTAGATTATTCTTCGTCATCTGTCCTGCGCGTCCGTCTATTACAGACCTAAAGGTTAAAGGAGCATTTAAAGGTTAGAGAATCGATTTCATTGCACCGAGTTTTATCATATATGCCTTGGTCTCTTTCTGAGGAGCAGCCTAACGAACGCGTCGCATAAAGCACGGATTTCGTATCTCCAGCGACGGCCTTCTGGAGAATCCAAGAAAATTCCAATGGTGAACCGAATGACGGCGTATTCTAATGTATCGGCCACTCGCTCCGCTTCCTATAGTAATACGTACTACTACTACTACTACTACTACTACTACTACTACTACTACTACTACTACTACTACTACTACTACTACTACTATTACTACTACTCCCTACTACTACTACTATTATTATTACTAAAAATCACTACAACAACAACAAACTACTCTACTACTACTACTACTACTACTACTACTACTACTACACTAATACTACTACTACTACTATACTACTACTACTACTACTACTACTACTACTACTTTTAAAATCTACCCCCACTACAAGAAAAAACAACAACTACTACAATTACCAGTTCAGCTGCTACTAACTACTATTGTTAGGGGGTTTTATTATTATTATTATTATTATTATTATTATTATTCCATTATTATTATTATTAATATTTTTTACATTATTATTATTTATTGTTATTATTATTATTATTATTATTATTATTATTATTATTATTATTATTATTTACTTCAACAGCCCTACCGATCATCCAGTAAGACAAAAAACAACAAGGCAGTGGGTCACTACAGGTGCTCACCTGAGGGCCCCCAAATCTTGGGCGTCCTCCTGGTCAGTGCTCGGACACATGTTTGACGTCCAGTGCACAGATATTGCTGGCGCCTGGAGAAACAAGACAAACACGATGAGTGCCACTTAGCAGATTAGTTAAAAAATAATGGACACAGTTTGACGTCCAATGAGTAATACTGAGGAAACAAGACATGAACGATGATTGACACTTATAGATTATTTAAAATATTAAGGACACATGTTTGAGTCCATGCGCAGAATACTGCTAACGACTATGGAAACAAAAACAGTCATAAACTGACATTTATAAAATAGCTGGGTTTGTAGAATACCATGACTGATGCCCAATGGGCAAATATTTCTTGTGCCTGGTAAAACCCAAAATAAAAGTGATAATCGCACTGAAAGATTAGGGGGGGGGGGGGGGGGGGGCTGCGTGGTCTCGAGGTATGGTGTCCGCCTCGAGTGCTGGGGGTCTCGGGTTCAAGCCCCGGTGAGGACCGGGATTCATTTCACGTGGACTTCCAGTAATACAATTTCCCCTGGTCTCTGGGTAGTGAGATCGGACGCCCGTGTGTATTGTTGCGCACGTGAAAAACACCTTGGCAGTTGGAAATCGAAAAAGAGCAGCCTAACGGTGCTGCCCAGGCAAAATTTCGAGTTAAAAATCTACCCAAATTATTTTCAGGATCCTCGCCGGTGCTACGGAGTTCGTGCACTGAGCTGAGTTTCTCCAGACTCAGGTTTGAGTTAGGAGGAGAACGGAGCACTTATGGGTTGCACCCGTGTGCCGTGATGTTGATCCATCGACTAAACTAAACTAAACTAAAACTAAACTAAAACTAAACTAAAAGATTAGTCAAGACTGTAAAAGAAATATGTTTAAAGTGATTATCCTGCTTGATTCATGCTCTGAATGTTGTAGGTCCCCCTGATCCGTCATTCGTTTTAAACCTGTGATATGTTTTCGGAGACCTCTGGATCATCAACGAATCTATAGTCTGTTTACTTTTTTCTGCCCCAATATAAAATTCCATATCTCTGTAACCAACTGAGGGAAAATGATGAGATTTTTGCATATAACCTTATGATTATGTCCACCCAACACCAAAAAAAAAAAAAAATTTTTTCTGGAGATTGTGCAGCAGATTTCAAAGTTTGTTTATATGCGGTAAATAATTTACCGGTCAGAGCTGAAGTGCACATTATTAAACGTATTACGTTTTCACTCGGAAACATTAGTGTTGAAAAGTTAATTTTCTCGTGGGACATGGGATTGGCCTTATGAAAAGGGCCTCGCGTCATGGAATGAGACATTACTGTAAAACATGTTTGTTAGCGAGAAATCACTAGTTTTTCACCAAAAACATCAAAGAAATGTCGCCGCTTTTCATGATGTAAGTTACTTTTGGACCTATCAAAGACATATTCCTAGGGTGGGGGTAAATATAAGACTGCAGGAAAAGTTTCATAACGATGCAACAATTTTCAAAATAATTAATCGTGAATGAAGGACATTCATTTCTGGACAGACTATAGGAAGTTCTTGCTGGGTGTGACATTTTCGGCAGGCCGATCTGCGAAAAGAGACCGAGCTGTTTGGGATAAAATCTGGTGCAATGAAACTGTGCAATGAAATGGCACCCATTTAAACCTTTGTATACTTGGAATTTGAACTCAGTTTAAAAATAATCTCCCTCTATGAAGATTCGAACACATGATAAACGCCCGCCGCAGGCAAGTGTGATTGCCACTGCGCTACAACGGTTCCCTATATGTGTGGGTGTTTTTTTTAATTATTATTATAAATGTTTTCGAGGGCATTTCAACGTACGCATTGTACACATATGAACATTGAAACAAAATCCATGAGACCATCAACTAACAGGTATTGATGGAACCTCACAGAAGGATAGGACAGAAGTAGAGATCAATAATACTCACTAGACAATATACAAATTTAAAGGACATCTCTTCGTCTGGTTCGTATCCCCTTGACCATACGAGTTCCTGCGCTACTGACAGGCTAGATCTACGGGGGACATTGGAACCCTCATGCCCCTGTATCACTTCAGGTGGAGACTCAACGCGGGTCTTATTACAGGGCCTTATTGATTTTACCAACGCCAACGAAATGCGAAACGGAAATGAACGGCAGGAAAAAATAAACAGATAAAAAAACGATGAAACGATAATCAAGATAAAAATCATACTATCAACAACAAACAAATAAAAGCGTATAACATGTTTTCTTCTTCTTCTTTCGCTTCTTGAAATTTCTCTCTATCGGCTACGTTGTCTGTTTTAAGCTTTACTGTCTTTGTTTTTTAGTTAACTCAGTGGCCCATATAGTTTATCTTCCACTGTTGTTTCTCAAGGTCAAAAGATCTAGATATGTTATATTTTGGACAGTCTTGGAGTATGTGTCTGCTGTCTGCGGCACCAATCCACATGTGCTCATGGCCGATTCGCCAGTCTTGAATTTTGCATATATGTAGTTGGGTAATATATTGTGTCGTGTTCTAAGGCGTAGAATGTTATTGTTCCTGGTCTGTCCATAAAGTTATATTATAAAATGCTAAACAGAACCACACACAAACAAAAAAGAGAGAAAACGTCAAAAACAATTCACACAACAACAACGCTTGACAAAACGACAAAACAAACTGTATTATAACCGGACAAAATCTCCGAGTGAACCAGACTCTCCACTTAACCAAATAGTTCATCACCTCTTCATTGTCCTTGACTAAATGTCGCCAGGACACTTGAACTCTACAACCTGCCTATAAAGAATGTTGTTGTCCTCTAGCTTAAGTAGGCTTGACTACTCGATTGCATCTCAAACCTTGGTTGATTTGACCTCCTACACGAGTTAGCGTGTGTCGCAGTGAAGATGTACAAAACAATAAATAAGGATACATACAAGCAGGCTCGTATCTATGAAGGGAGCCATGGTAGAGCAGTGGTTAGACATTCGCTTGCCGGTCTGGCAGGCCTGAGTTCAACCCGTATTAGTGCAGATTTCACCTTTAAAAAAAAAAATGACCTTAGCTTCTAGATCAGAGGTTCCCAAACCACAGCCCGCGGGCCACTTATGGCCCACCAGCTATAAAAAAGTGGCATGCGAGGCCTCGTTGTTTAATATAGTATATGTTAATAATTTAAAAAAACAAAATGCACTCGGAGTCAGCGTGAGATAATTTACTCTGCTCGTGGTTGTTATGCTTAGATATTATCGAATGCGCCTGTTCCCTTCGCAACGAAACGTTATGAAGTTCTCATGTCCCAGCCTTGTCGACCAATCAGAGTGCGCAAGGCACCATGTTGTCGTCTGTAACAATATTTTATCAGAGTCGGTAGTATTGTGTTTAAATTAGATTTTTTTTCAAATAAAAGTTTGCTTTTAAAGCCTATAAACATGAGTGTGGAAAATTTAAGATCAAACAATGGTAAAAAGCGAAAATATGAAGATGTTGCTTGTCGTGAATTCAATGAAGATTGGACGGAGAAATGTATGTATATGTCTAGTCGTAGTGGTAAACCAGTTTGCTTAATCTGCGGATTTTGTGTTTCTGTTACAAAAAAATTTAATCTGGAACGACACTTCACAACCACACATTCAGACATAAATGCTAAGTATCCGATCAATTCGGAGTTAAGAACAGATTTCATAGAGAAAGTTCTCTGACCAGGCAGCAGTCATTTTTCACGAAGGCTAACAAACAGAGCAAGAGTGCTGTTGTTGCGTCGTACGAAGTCGCTCTTCTGTTGGCTCGCAAAAAGAAGCCCTTCACCGATGCAGATAAAATAATCAAGCTAGTTAGTTAGCTAGTTAGTCGACAGATCATCCTCGTTGCACATCGAACCATTCAGTTCATAAGTGCTCGGATCCCCTCCTCAGCAAATCCCGCAGCGTGTAGCGTCTAACGACGCCAGTTCTGTGTTGGTTTATCAATCTTCTTTGGCTTCCTGCGTAGTGTTCTTGTTTGGCCACCCCTCTTTTAATTTGCTGCTCTCGCAGTCTGGCCATTGTTGTAGATTCACAGTCATCACTTGGTTCTCGCAAAAAGTCTCACTTCTCGTAGAGCATTCAGAATGTCAGCTTGGTCCATGGCGCGTCCGCCCTCTACAGTAGCCTCACCTGAGAGCTTGTCAGCCCGCTCATTTCCTTGTACTCCCGCATGCCCTGGCACGAAGATGAAACTAATCTTTGCCAGCCGAGACCGCTTCAGAGGCAGCAACCATTCTCTTCGGATCGACCCCTCCTCTATCCTCTTGATCATCTTCATTGAGTCGCTAAGGAAACAAGACCTAGTGAACGTCTGTGTCTCAAGCATTCCCTTAAAATTGCTTCTAGAATGCTTGGCGATAAAAAGTATGAAACAAAATTTGATCAGATTCCTTTGTTTAATAATACTATGGCCATGCGAGTTGAATGTGAAGCCAACGATGTTCATCATCAAGTAACGGCCATATCAAAAATTGTAAATTTTTTTGTTTCATTGGCAGTTGGTGAATACACTGACATTTCTGACATAGCTCAGGTCGCAGTTTTTGTTCCAGGAATAAACGGCAACTTTGAAGTCATTGAAGAACTTCTAGGGCTTGAATCGATGCATGCAACTACCAAAGGAACTGATCTGTTTGAAACTTTGAAGTTGTGTGTAGAGAAAAAAACATAGAATGGACCAAAGTGGACAGTGTATGCACCGACGGTGCTCCGGATTTGACGGGTAAGAAGTCTGGATGTCTAACATTATTGGACCAGTTTCTTGGCATCACTATATTAAAATATCATTGTATCATTCACGAAAAAGCTCTGTGTGGAAAGACTTTAAATCTGAAACATGTCATGGATGTTGTTCTGAGATGTGTGAACAAAATTCGATGTAAGGCGCTGAACAGGCGTTAGTTAAGATAGTTTCTATCAGATCTGAACGAGGAATACGGTGCGCTACTGTTACACTGTAAACAATATAAAATGACATAAAGTAGTGCAGCTTTACATAACAGAGTTAAGACACATAACTCAGTTATGTAAAGCTGCACTACTTTGTGTCATTTTATATTGTTTACACTTTCACAGCTTTACCGCTGTTCCACCAAATTTTATTCATACTGTTACACTATGATGTCAGATGGCTATCTAAAGGGAAAGTTCTGTCACGTTTCTGGGCACTGAAACATAGTGTCTATCTGTTTCGATCTGGAAAAAAAAAATTCATTGTCTACAGAACGGGAATGTCTGCTGAACGATGACTGGCTTACTGACCTGGCATTTTTGGTGGCCATCACGTGTCATTTAAACTATTTAAATGCGAGGGTCCAGGGGAAAAAGAAAACTATTCACAAATTTGTGCAATGACATTTCTTCATTTAAAATAAGACTACGACTGCTTATCGGACAACTGACTGAAGGGACTTTAGAGGTGTTTCCAACTTGTGGTGGACAAGAAATATGACTTGTTAGAGTACAAAGTAAAAGTTGAACGTCTTCTGGATATCTTTCAGTCGAGATTTCAAGTGTTCACAACAGAGGAGGATATTGTTGCCCTCTTCATAAATCCGTTCGTATTTCCTGATGCCAAGCTTTGCCAATTACAGCAAAACCTTCCGCACGAAGTAATTGATTTGAAATGCAATTCTGCACTGAGATGTAAATTTATGGAGCTTCCTGCTTCACCTTCAGCTGATCATATGATTTCATTCTGGCGTCTATTGCCTGTCGAAAA
>JACEFZ010026014.1:0-22589 GCA_014155875.1 Cepaea nemoralis | reverse complement strand
CGTCATATCCCGCAGCCACCAACACATCCTCCAGCGACCAAACCTCCCACACCCACCCACACATACCTCCACGCACTCACACAGAACCAGTCAAACATACATGCCGCCACCCACCCACTGAGAAAGAGAGAGAGAGAGAGAGAGAGAGAGAGAGAGAGAGAGAGAGAGAGAGAGAGAGAGAGAGGGACGACAGGCAGCGAGACAGAAGACAGAAAGACAAACACATAGACAAGCATTCAGATAAATGGGTGAGGGGGAATTGCTCTACGAAAAGAGACCGAATCATACGGGATTCTTCTTCTTTCGTTCGCTTGAAATATGTTTATAACTGCAATGTTGTCTCTTGTATGAATCTAACAGTATCTTTTAGTTCACTCAGCGGTCCATAGTTTATCTTCCACTGTTGTCTCTCTAGACCAGAAGGTAACCCTGGATATGTTGTAGTTTGGGCAGTCCTGGAGTATGTGCTCTGCTGTCTGCGACGCCAATCCACATGTGCACATGGCTGAGTCACCAATGTTGAATTTTGTATACATGTGGTTGCGTAATCTATTGTGTCCTGTTCTGAGGCGCAGAATAATGAACTGTTCTGGTCTGTCCATAACATGGTAGTTGTCTTGAGCAGTTTTTGGTGGCCTTCTGACTGGTTTGATCATTGTTTTTTTCTTTTGGTGGTATGTAATGGGCACATCAGGTTGTTCTTCTTTTGCCCCTACCTTAGCCAATTGATTAGCTCTGTCGTTTCCTGGTACTCCACAGAATACGGGATAAAACCAATGAAGTAAATCACCTATCCTGTAAACCCCACTGTTGGATATGTGGTAGGAGGGGTATACAGAAAGATCGATAGATGAATAAAACGCATCTATTTTCAAAGTCACTCAAGTCACTCTAACAATCACAACTGATCGTTTGCACCTGAATTATATGATAAGTATTCCATTACCATTGTCTGGATGTGAAACGTGGACAATGAGCAGATAAGCTAAAAAAACCTAAAACGGCAGTTGAAATGTGGAATTTGAGGAAAATGCAGAGAATAAATACCATGGAGAGACAGAAAAACCAATGACCAAGTCCTAAAAGAGGCAAATGAAAACGAAACCATACACTGTTTATAGAAATTAGATGTAGAAGGTCAATTTTTTTGGCACGTTATGAGAAGAATTAGACTGGAGAACTTAGTGACAACTGGCAAGATTGAGGGGGAAAGAACAAGGGAAAGGCAGAGAAGTAAAATATCTTGATGGCTTAACCACATGGCATGGCAAGAACACAGAGCTGATCCACGGCTCTGGTGATCGTGTGAGATTGCGAAATATGACCGCCCACGCTTACCGACATGGCACACGGTGATGATTCCATCACCCCATATCCCAGTAAACCTTAGAAGGAAAGTTGTAAATAGGGCACATCCCAGTCTCAGATTAATAGTCACGTGACCAACTCAGCCACATTGCAGAATTCAATCTGAAAAGGATTGTCTCCTCTATGGATACCTACATATTGTTCAGTTGTTTACATGTTATATTCGTGTAAAAATACATGATCATTCTTGGCATATAAATATTACGTATAGTAAGTTCAGCTCTGTGACGTGGGAGTTAAGAACAATTCTCAATCTCGCATACTGCGTTCGAACAACAGCTACGGGCTATTTGGCAGCAGGCCGCATTGCGTTGGTTTTCATAAAATGTTGTGAGTGCTGGTCGGACAGACAGACAGACATACAGACAGACAGACAGAAACAGACATACAGACAGACAGACAGAAACAGACACACGCACACTCACACACATATATACATACACACGTACACCCACACGACAGCAGAGAACAGTAGGGGAGAAAACTTAAACATCTGTAATTGTTACCTTGACACAAAGGTTTATTGCCCCTTGCATTATATTTTTCTGATATATTTAACAACACATTTCTTTTGTGGAAATGCGATAGCGCATTGTCCGTCGTAATTACCTGCCGGCCCGGTAGTAATGCGTTCAAATCCTTAATGAGGCGGACTATTGTAAATTGATATATCCCCAATCCAATATCGATTCATCATAATGTCATCACCATGATTATGTGTACTGGCAAGTGGCACAGGTGTTCATATTTCAGGATTAATGTCGGTTCGTCAGTGTTTTGATAATTTCTACTGCTGATATTCATTCAAATCACCATCTTATACCGTCAAGAGTCGTTAGGGCGTCGTTATACTCTTTATGACACGGTTATTCTTAGTCTTTGGATCGTGTCAGAGGTCGGAAGGACAATATCTTCGCTATGCTGAATTAGCCTTTAGCTTTTCAGACATGCTGTCCAAAATCATGCAGTCTCAAATCCTCAGATCTGACCTGAGCTTGTCAAGTTCATTTATTCTATGTTGTCCAGGGGTTCTTGCTATGTTGCCGTCCAGGGGTTTTAGATAATATTTACTTTAGTAGTTTGTTATAGTACTGCCCCAATACTATGGGAACTCTGTATTCTTCATCCTCGTTTTGAAATCACTAACAACAGACTGACCTATGGAAGCACTGCACAAAAGACCAACAGGTTTCACATCCCATAATTTCTTACCGAGCCAAGGGACGCAGAGGTGTTTCCAAGGCACCAGGGCTAGGTTCTATACTGGCCGGTATGACATCACACTGCTGTTGTACAACAGGATGTCTTCATCCGACATACAGGACTTCATGCTGGAGTACACAGCCAACGAACGCAAGCAAGCAACAAGCATACCGAGCCATGACGTATCTAAAATGACGTATTTCTCACCCTTTATTCATAGGGCAGAATTATCGCTTGCCATCTCCAGCTCGGCTTTCGATTAATACATTTCTTACCTTGGTCTCAGCTCGACTGACTGTTTCAAGAGTATTTTCAGCTTTTCCGTTCGGTCGATGCGTGCAATCTCGCCCAAAGCATACTGCACGCTGACAAATTTACAAGAGCTCACTTGGCTCCTGTCATAGACCATCAACATCATTTCTCTAGGTCAGACTCTTCCTCTTCTGCAACTGTTCTTCCCTGTCACCAAGGTGTTCTCCAATGTGTCTCTTCTCAATATATAACCAAAACACACGTTTTGCCTCTGTCTCATTGTACCGTGGCCTGTTGTTATTCATTAGCATCTTCTAGGCAATCGTTTTTAGTTGTACCGAAAAAGATATTCTACTCACCCTCTGCCTCCAAGTTCTTCCTAATTTCATCGTTCACATAGTTAGTTAGTCGACAGATCATCCTCATTGCACATCAAACCATTCAGTCCATAAGTGCTCGGATCCCCTCCTCAGCAAATCCCGCAGCGTGTAGCGGCCAACGACACCAGTTCTGTGTTTATTTACTAATCTTCTTTGGCTTCCTGCGTAGTGTTCTTGTTTGGCCTCCCCTCTTTTAACTTGCTGATTTAGTGCTTACAACAGAGATTTAGTGCTTACAATAGAACCGATTTCAAATAACATTTCAACACTTTATTTCCCTGCCATTTCAAAGAAGGAGATTTATTAGAGAAGTCAATGTTTATCTTTTGAAATGTATCTTTTGGTTGGTTTATTCTGCTCTTATCTTTGTGGTGTTTCTTCCATTTGATAATGTAATTATCTCCAAGTATTTCAATTTCAAATTATTTACTTGACCAAATAAATACTTGACAATGTTCTTGACTGTACAACGGCAGACGTGATATTGATTATATCCCTCATCTAGTTCCGATTAATCTACATATTTATGGTGTTAGCTTTATAAACCCAATCAATGAGAATCATGGAAAACGACTGAAAGAATGACCACTAAATTGCAAACATTCATCAATTAGTGGCATTGATATGATATGGGATTTCTGTCATGAATGCAGTGAACTGTCTGCCCCCAAATAGTGGCCTTTCATCATTTGAGGTTTAAGACTATTAAATACTGACAAGGGGAATTGCTAGATGTTTATTTGTTGTCATGTTTGTACTGTAACAGAACCATTCAGCATTCTCAGTCTATTGGTCAGTCAGTAGCTGTTGATTAGCACTCGTAAGGTGAGACAGGAGAAAATGTTGCAGGACACTATAGACAAAGTGGAATTTACATTGAAGATTTAAAGCTGCTTATAGTGACTCCATCATCTTTACACTTTCTTTCCTCTTTACATTTTTTTCCATCTATAATTTCTTTCCGCCGGTCTCCCTAGCATAGGGATTTACGTCTTTCTCCGTAATCCCGTATATTCTTGGGAGTAACGCAGCTGCGAGAGATTCGGTAGCGGATCGCGCCGCGTTGGTTAATTACGGGGGTATGTGAGCAGGTCACTCAGAAAGCTATGGCAAACTACTGAGCGTAATCTTGCCTGGTACATCAACATCAGCTAAAATATGCTGTTGTTGACTGCAACGTCCTGTAAGGGATATGCAACATAAAAATAAAAATATGATATGGCAGAATCATCATTTCACTGCTCATGAAGCGAATTCCAGTAAATGAAGTGGTGGAACAATTAGGTTGGCGCTTTATAGAACACACATTAAGTAAAACGGAGGATAGCATAACTAGACACTATCGTGTCTGGAATCCCGTGTAACAATTCAAGAAGAAAGAGAACAGCTAGAATGGCCCAAGAAAAAAAAAGAATGAAACATCATAAACAGACGCCATCAAGAGCAAGTCTGAGATAGAAGAAGTAGAAGAAGAAGAAGTAACAAAAAAGGAGAAAGACAGTGAAAACTAAAGTAACCAAGAATTAACAGTGACCATAAGAAGAGGGCACCAACACAACACATATGGTTTAAAAGACAAAAATGGAAATATGATAAATACCAATAAGGAAATTTGTAAAACATGGAAAGAATACTTTGTTGAATTACTAAATTGTGAAGCTCCAAGTAACACTTTCCCACAGGAAGCGGTTCTAACAACAAATTGAAGAACCTGCTTTTGAAGAAATCATATATGTAATAACACAACTTAAAAACAATAAGGCAACTGGGGCTGATGGAATTGCTGCTGGAATTATAAAGGCAGGCGGCCATGCATTACATCTAAAGCTATACGAACTAATAATAAAAATCTGGAGGACAGAAGAATTACCCCATGACTGGAAAGAGTCATTATTGATACCTATCTTTAAGAAAGGAGACAGGTTCCAATGTGAAAATTATAGAGGAATATCACTCCTGTCCATAAGCTATAAGATACTATCCGCGGTATTACTAAATAGACTAAAACCATATTCAGAAGACATATTAGGTGACTACCAGGCGGGTTTTAGACAAAACAGATCAACAATAGATCAGATATTTATCTTACGACAAATAGCCGAGAAAAGTTGGGAATATAAAAGAGATCTCCATAACATTTTTGTGGATTTTAAAAAGGCTTATGATAGTGTCCATAGGAATAGTCTATGGAATGCTATGCAGGAATTTGGAATACCAAGGAAGTTAATCAACATGACCAGACTATGCATGGAAGATACTTATAATATAGTAACATATAAAGGCAGGAAATCAGACCCTTTCCAAATAACATCTGGCTTGAAACAGGGTGATGCACTATCGCCGCGGATTTTCAATCTAGCTCTAGAGAAAGTTGTAAGGAAGGTAAAGGAGGAATGTGCTATTGGAGGAACATCCAAACTGCTTGGTTATGCAGATGATATAGATATTATAGGGGAAAATGAACAAAAGACATTGGAAATATTGACTCACTTAAAGGAAAAAGCTCAACAAATGGGGCTGGTTATCAACCAAGATAAGACAGAATATATGGTAATTTCAAGAGAAGGAACGGCTAAAAACTCTGGCCACATACAAATAGATAATATGACCATTAAAAGAACGGAAACATACAAATACCTGGGTACAATCTTCAACTGCTCCAACATAATAAGGGAAGAAATACAAGCTAGAATCAACTCTGGAAATAAGATATACTATGCACTACAACATCTGCTAAAATCAAATGCGCTATCTCGTAACACCGAGATCACTATATACAAAACACTGATCAGACCAGTTGTGCTGTATGGCTCTGAAACCTGGAGTACAACGAAAGGAGACGAAGCCTTGTTACAAACCTTTGAGAACAAAGTCTTAAGACGCATCTTTGGGCCCATTAGGGATACACAAAGTGGAGAGAGGAAAAGAAGAAGCAACAAAGACATTTATGATCTGTTTAAGTCCCCGCTAATCACTGGTATCATGAAGGCTAATAGACTGCAATGGCTGGGGCATATAGAAAGAATGGAAGATAATAGGGAAACAAAACTCGCTTACACTCAAGAAATAAATGACCGTAAACCCCGAGATAGACCAAGAAGACGGTGGAGAGATAATATAAATACTGACCTACAAGCACTTGGAATCAGCGACTGGCAAGAGAAGGTCAACCAGAGAGACGAATGGAGACGGCTTGTATCTGCAGCAAAGCACCTCAATGGCTCGGAATGCTGAAGAAGAAGAAGAAGAATAAGAAGATTGTACACTCCACCAAGATTGAAAGTTCAAGTCGTTCACGACACAAGATTTCAGAGACTTGACAGACCATGTCTATATGACGATAGACAGAGACACTGGAGAAATACATATAGTCTGAAACGGGATGTCGACTGGCAAACCACTCCCTGAAAGAAAAAGACCATGGGATGGGGCGAGAACCCAACAACACCAAGCCTTACAAGTGTGCAACTCTAACCACTCATGAGAAACGGCAACACGGGTGTAACCACATCAAGACATAAAACACAGAATCCAGGAACAAAAAACGCAGCTCTATTTTCGCAAGCAGAAATGAAATCACCATAAGGATGCCAATTAAACCACGTCAATAAATTGACAAATTAAACTGGCCCAGAGCGTTTTGTTTTCTTAAAAACTAACCAACATGGAACCCACTGGGCGAATGAAATAGTTCCAGACATTAAATCACACGATTAAGAGAGTAGTATTGTAAATTATGGTAGAGATGCAAAATATAGGACGGTTTGGTGCGAATTGGTTGAGTGCCTTCGCCTCAATGGAGGGGGGATAAGCGGAAAAAGAAGAGATAACCACATATACCCAATACGTCTCCAAGGGATCCCTTCGGTTTGCTTACTGTAACTATGGTTTTCAATTGCTATCTTTCCTCTGTGTGTCCTCTAATCTCTACTGCTATTGCCTACTACTCTGACCACCAGTCAGTACTTGTGAGTTTATCTATGAACGTTCCTAGTGGACTATTAGTGGAGTGTTATTGTTATTACTGTGTATTTCGTTAACACATAGGTACCTGCTAAATGTTTCGTTGCCTTAAATTTTCATAGTTACTGCACGCAGCATTGCGATCTGATGCGTTTGTTATTTGACGTCTGTTGGGTTAATATAACATTCAGAGACCGAGGGTGCTAATCCAATCAATAGTTGTGAATTATGTCAATAGTCCATAGTTGTGGATTCAGGTAGATGACAGACCTGGCTAATGATGGCAGCTTTTCAGTGGTACGTATGTCTGCAGAGGTATCATTTAGGTTGTGACCTCGTGGACTCATGTCGTCATCTGGGTGGTGATATCTGAGTCAAATTGTTACACCTTACTGTTCTCTTCTTTGTAGGGACACAACAATAACACGTTTTAGGGAAGAACAATTCGGGTTCCGCAAAAACAGAGGCACCAGAGAAGCCATAATCTGTTAGAGAATGTTGACTGAAAAATATATAAATATTGTATACTTAATAGTCCACATGCATTTTTTGACAGAGTACATCATGAAGGATTAATTATATGCCTTCACGGTATATGGGTAGGCGAAAAGGACATCGGTCTTATTAGTAACCTGTAATGGGAACAAGTGACGACTATTAGGTACGGAAATAATTATTCATCGCCTATAGAGATACAAAGAGAAGTACGACAGGAAACGTGTCATCCCCAAGCCTCTTCAACTTACACGCACAAAAAAATGTTTCAACAAGTTGGAGAACTCCCTGGACTCAACATCAATGGAAGAATCATAAACAACTTAGGTACAGTGTTACTAACAGAGAGCGAGCATGAGTTGCTATACCCAGTGGTACAAGTAGACGGGAATAGTGCAAAATGCGGTTTAGTTATTAATATCCATAAAAAGAAAACTATGAAACTAGCAGTGGAAAGGAGAGCCATCAATAAACATTTCCATCACAGTAACCGGGGAGATACTAGAAGACGAAACAAGGTTCTCCTATCTTGGAGATGTAATAACAGATGATGGCAGAAGTGAAACAGAAAAACAAAAATAGGAATAGCTCAACATGTTTTCAACAGCATGAAATCAGTTTAAAAATCTATAGGAATTAACAGCAAATTAAAAATGAGTATTGTAAAATGTTATGTTTATTCAACACTATTATACTGTGCACAAGTCTGTACAATGAACACGCAATTAGAAGGTCGAATATAGACTCCGGAGATGTGGATGTACAGAAGGGTATGTTGTATTTCATGGAAACAAAGCAATCAAATGTAGTGTTTCTAGAAAACTTGGAATGAAAAGAGCGATGGGGACACACAAAAAAACAAGACGCAAGTGAAATACTTAATTAAAAGACATGCCACTCTCATAAAAACCATACTGGAGTGTAAGGTCGAAGGTCAGAGAGCTAAAGGCAGACAACGATTCAAGTGGGAAAATAATATCAAGAGATGAAGGAACAGCAGTCTGACAGAATGTACAATCAAGGCGAGAGACAGACAGTGTTGGAGTTCCATCGCAGCCAACCTTCATTGTGGAGACGGCACCTGATTGAGATAATATGCTTCATGGTTGCGTTTATTAACTTCTATCTGTCTGACATGGTGAAACCATCGATTTGAAAATAGTATGGCGTTTACAAGAAGTGCATACATTGCTCTGTAAAAGCAACTTGCATTATGATTGTGTTGGAGATCAGTTGCAGCCAACCTTCATTGTGGAGACGGCACCTGATTGATTGACATTGTAGGGAAAACGCACTGATCATAAACTCGTTGACATATGTTCCAATAGGAAATAGAATAATGGCATGACTGTTGTATGTGTGTTCATCAACTATGTGTTGGTTATGCTATATGTAACATCAGGTGAAGTGAAAATATGTCGTGTGTCTATATGTGATTGATTGAGAGCACTTCGTTGTATCTGAACAAAGACAAGATTATAGACACGAGGAGAATTGGTGTGTGTATGTGTGTGTGTGTGTGTGTGTATACATGCATGTCTACCTATATTACCTATATGTCTGTCTGTATGTCTGTCTATCTCTCTGTACGTATATATATATATATATATATATATATATATATATATATATATATATATATATATATATATATAATCTCACCAGCACCGGGGTAGTGAACTAGACAATTATGTGTTCGACAATTATGTGTTTGATATGCTATATGTAACATCAGGTGAAGTGAAAATATGTCGTTTGTCTATATGTGGATTTGCCACCATTCTCACTGCATATGCACCGACACTAACTTCCTCTGATGATGTGAAAGATACGTTCTATGAGCAGCTAGACTCTGCGATCAAGGCAGTTCCAAAATCCGACTACATTTATATGCTCGGTGATTTCAATGCTCGTGTGGACAAGGACTCGAGTTCATGGCCAGTGTGCCTTGGAAAATACAACATTGGTCACATGAATGATAATGGGCAAAGGCTGCTGGAGCATTGCACTAGAAATGACCTATGTATTACAAACTCCTTTTTTAAAACAAAAGAGATGCATAAGGTCACATGGAAACATCCAAGATCCGGCCATTGGCATCAGCTGGACTTCATTATCACACGGAGACAACATCTGAACCATACATCATTAACTCGAAGTTACCACAGTGCTGACTGTGATACAGATCATTCTTTGGTTGTTGCAAGGGTTAGACTGAGACCAAAGAGAATCTACACAGCTAAACACAAGTCTAGCCCCAGGATTAATATTACTAACACTCACGATCCTGGAAAGTGCTTTGAATTTCAACAGCAACTTGAAGACGCTTTCAATGATACATCAGAAAATTGTATAGTAAATGATAAATGGAGTAAACTTAAAGAAACTATTTATAAAACAGCGGTAGGGGTTTACGGCACTGTGGATCATAAGAGGCAGGACTGGTTTGCGGCAAACAGCCAGATACTGCAGCCCTTGATTGATAAAAAGAATATGGCTCTCTTAAGAAACAAGGAAAGACCAACACGTAACACTCTGAGTGAGCTGAAGCAAGCAAGGAAGGATGTACAAAAGGCTGCCAGGCAGTGTGCGAATGACTATTGGATCAAGTTATGTGAGTCCATTCAAATCGCAAGTGATAAGGGAAACATCAGAAGCATGTATGAAGGGATAAAGAAAGCCTGTGGTCCAATGATCAAAAGAAGTGCACCGCTGAAAACCTTGACTGGAGAAATCATCACTGATAAGAAACAGCAGATGGATAGATGTGTCGAGCACTATTTAGAGCTTTACTCAAGTGAGACCAAGCTGGCGGATGATGCCCTCAATGCCATAGAGGCCCTGCCAACTCTTGACCACCTGGACACACTTCCCACTATAACAGAAGTTAAGTGTGCTATAAATGAGCTTGCATCTGGCAAGGCTCCAGGTAAGGATGGGATTCCAATAGAGGTGATCAGGAGTGGGCAAGACACCCTCGCTCTACAGATCCACCAGCTAATAGAGCTATGCTGGCGAGAAGGTCACGTCCCACAGGATTTCAAAGATTCAAACATCATAACGCTGTACAAGAACAAGGGAGATCGGAGCGACTGCAACAACTATAGGGGTATCTCACTTCTGTGTATTATTGGGAAAGTATTTGCCAGAATTGTCCTGCGCAGACTTCAGGTCCTGGGAGATCAAGTCTATCCCGAATCACAGTGTGGCTTCCCTCAGAACCGGTCTACCAATGATATGATATTCTCATTGCGACAGATGTAAGATAAATGCCGGGAACAAAATCAGCCACTGTTTATTGCCTTCATCGACCTCACAAAGGCATTCGATTTGGTCAGTCGTGAGGGTCTGTTCAAAGCACTAAAGAAGATTGGCTGTCCACCAACTCTTCTGTCCATTGTGGAATCGTTCCACACAGGCATGAAGGGTATAATCAAGTTTGATGGCTCAACTTCAGAAGAGTTTGAAATCAAGAGTGGAGTTAAGCAAGGTTTTGTACTAGCCCCCACCCTCTTTGGGATATACTTTTCACTTCTACTGAAATATGCCTTTCGTGATCAGGATGACGGTATATACATTCACTCACGCTCAGATGGTGGCCTCTATAATGCTCAGAGATTGAAGGCCAAGACCAAAATTAGCAGGGTACTAATCAGAGAGTTGCTATTTGCGGATGATGCTGCGATTACGACCCACTCTGAGGAAGAATTACAACATCTACTATCTGCATTCTCCAATGCTTGCTCTGAATTTGGTTTAACAATTAACAAAAAGAAGACACAGATTATGTCACAAGGTGCACATGGTGTACCATCAATCTTTATTGACGACGCCGAACTGGAGATAGTAGACCATTTTACATATCTTGGATCAGAGGTAAATAGCAAATTATCCCTCGATCAGGAAATCAACATCAGGATTGGCAAGGCAGCAACAACAATGAACATGTTAGCAAAAAGAGTCTGGGAGAACAGTGTCAGGATCTTATATTCGGCTCGTTGGCTAACACGTGTGAGACAGTACAAGTATAACGTGATTCGACGTAAGACACAGCAACACAAGTTCTATGGATTTATTGCCACATTAAATACAGAACGATAATTACAACGATCTACAATATATAACTCACAACCACAATACAGCTCATAGGTCTGACGCTCAAGATATCAGTCGTTCGGCTTTCAACCACGGAGATTCACACAAACGCCTTGCTCTCGTCACACATGTCCTTCCAGTCTCCTGTCCCAGCTCGGTCTGAGCTATCACGCACACTGCCCACTGCCTCTGGTGGGGTCACGTGGCTTGCGTGCGTCTGTCGTCAGCCTGACCGCTGGTCGCGTGTCAGGTAGCAATCTTGCCAGCCGACAACTCTTGTCCGCCGGGTGCCGTAACGATGTTGCTGCATAGCTAGGCTCTGACATTCTCCCCGGGTACCTCAATGAAAGATGCCATCTTTCATTCATGATGTATGTATATACTGGGGTAGTGTTAATTTCATGTCAGAGACTACTCTTTCCCAGTGTTATGCATGAAAATACATATATGGCATAGAAATATATACAAAAAATGTAAGTTGCATTGAAATGACAAATGAAGTACAACTTTTAACACAACTCAGGTTTCATCCCCCTGATGCCTGGTTACCTCCATTGCAATAATACCCAGTCAGATCAGTAGTACCAGCTTCACGCATCTACCTCGCAGCAATTTGAAAAAAACGTAATAATATGGTTGTTTTGCAACAGCCATCTAGCCAGACTGAAATACGGCTTTGTATTAGTCGTATTAAACACTTAAACTCTGACCTCATTTGGCCAGGAGCTCTTATGTTGGTTTGCAATGTTGGTAGCTCTATGACATGCTAAGTGGACGCCTACCTGCTGTGCTAACCATTTGAGCAACAAAATGTCTATCTTTACAATACACATTAATGAATATGTTTCAAATTATGGCCCTTGATGTAATTCACAAATGCAAGGGAAGTAATTTTGACATTCCAGAAATTCTATACATTACAATAATTATTTAATTTCTTAGCGTCATTGCTTGACGTTTCTTCATATTAACGAGAAAAAGTCGGTAATATGAATACATTAATCAAGATATGATTCTAAGATTACACTAATCAAAATAAATAAGTACCCAATTGGTGTATTATATTTTATAGATTCAAAAGGATTTTACAATCGTCATACATTTTTGAAAATTTGTATATCGTCTGCTAATTTTGCTATACTTTTTAAATTACACCGGAAATACACACGAAACGCAAAATTTAGTTGCTGTTACACTGTTTGAACACAACTGTTCCGGTTTTAACAGATCGTAAAATGTTATCAAAGTTCGTGTTCGATGTTATAGTATCACAACTCTCGGATTATGGTGGAATGTTCTTATTTCCGATGTGTTCACAACTTATGGATAATGATCGACTGTTCTTATTTCGGATGTTCAAACGTCGAACAATTTGGATTAAATTCGCTGTAGAGGTGGTGTAGGAGTCAATGTTCGGTCCTAGATTTGCACTTGTCGTTAAAATATCACGGTGAAGAAAATCACTCACAGCTGTCACAATGGTAAAGTTCGCTTCTGGTAAGTGGTTAAGCGTCTGTGACACTGTTCTTGGTGTATATATACAATTAATATTGTTCTCTTTCTAACACACACTACACAATTATACTACACTCATTACATGACTTGATTAAAATAAGTATATTATACATGTCGGTTTCTAACCGTATCACAATTTCAATTATAGACCTTACACAGTAGGTGAATGGCAAGAATATTCACTCATTGGTGGCTGTGTTGGTCTGAGTGTATTACACACATTGCACTCAGACATTGCTTACTGGGTCGGTCGGACAACGGGACAAAAGATCGGCAATTGCATTCATTCTGCCGGGAATATGGCGAACTTCGAAACTGAAATTTTGAAGCTTCAAGGACCAGCGAGCAATCATATTATTGGATGGTACTCCGGCATTTATATACCGTAATGGACTGTTGTCAGTTTCGATGATAAAGTGACGTCCTAGAAGATATCTGGACAGCTTCGTCACACTTTCTACTAAGGCCAGTGCTTCTAATTGCGGAATGGACCATGCACGCTCTCGAGGCCTTAGTTTTCTTGATATGAAACAAATTGGATGCAGGATGTTGTTGTATTCCTGCAACAGGACTGCCCCAATCGCAACGGAACTAGCATCTGTTCTCAATCTGAAAGGTAAACGGATGTTGGGCAATTTAAGGATTAGGTTTTTCGAATTCTTATCAGAAAAGTGTGCCAAAACTTTATGAAATGCATTTCGTAGGCATTCATCGTGTACAACTTTTTCAGGCTTATCCTTGGTTAGTAAGTTAGAAAAAACCTCAGTCAGTTCTGAAAAATCAGGAATAAAGTTCCTGTAATAGTTGATCAGTCCCAACAGACTGCGGACTTGTTTCTTATTTGTTGGAAGTGACAGTTTTAGAATTTTGGAGACAATTTTGTTGTCTGTCATGACAAAGCCATTGGATATTCTGTACCCCAAAAATGATATCTCTTGGTAAGCCATGCTCACCTTTGAAGGCTTCACTGTCAGTCCGTGCTGTCTGATACGTTCTAGTGTCTGTTCTAGTGTCTTTATATGTTCCGTCATTGTCTCTGTATGGACACAGATGTCGTCAATATAACAAATGATATTAGGAATGTCAGATAGGAGGAGTCGCGTCATGCGTACGAATGTGGCTGGGGCATTGACTAGCCCAAATGGAAGTTTGCACCATTCGTACAGTCCCCAAGGCGTGGCGAAAGCTGTTAGATGTCTGCTGTCTTCATGTACAGCAATCTGCCAGTAACCTTTAGACATGTCAAGCGTCGTAAAGAACTTAGCGTCAGTCAGTTCTGTCAGAAGATCGTCAGTGTTTGCCATTGGTTCAAGATCTAAAACAGTTATTTTGTTCAGTTTTCTGTAGTCGATGCAAAGTCGTATGGTGTTGTCCTTTTTACGTACAATGACCATGGGTGAAGAGAAGTCTGAAAGGGATCGTCTGATGATGTTGTTTTTTTCTAAGTTGATGATTTCCTGATGTAGTTGTTCCTTGTAATGTAATGGTATGGTGTATGGTCTGCATCTTATGGGTGTGTTTGATGTGAGTGTGATGTGATGCTGTACTAATTCTGTTTGTCCTGGGTTGTCTGAAAAGATGGTGTTGTATTGCTGTATCAACTGTTTGCAACTGTTTGTCTCTGCTTGACTTAAGTTTGGATTGATTTTGATCTCCTTCAAGCAGTTTGTCGTGTCTAATGTAGGTGTTGGAATCTCGTCGCTAGAATCGTCATCTTCGTGATCTATTATCACGGTGCAAGCTGTCGTATCGTCTTGTTCGTTGTCTCTGTTGTAGTATGGTCTTAGCATATTTATGTGAAATATTTTGTGTTTGTCTTTGATTAGGATCTCGTAGTCTACGGGTGAGATTTGTCTTGTCACTTTAAATGGTCCCTGCCAAGAATCCGTCAGTAGCTGTCTGTCACTAGGTAGTAGTAGTAGAACATCCTGTCCAGGTGTCAATGTTATAGTCCTGTTACCTTTGTCTGCGTACTGTCTGTAAGTAGCACCAGATAGTTTTAGTGCATTTTTAGCAATTTCACATGATTTAATTATCCTTTCACGCAATGATGTTACATACACAAATGATGATATGGGTTTCAGTACTGGAGTGGAATCAGTTAACATTTGGTGATAAATTGTTAATGGGCCTCGTGGTTTGGCACCATAGATGAGTTCAAAAGGAGAGAAACCGGTGCTAGAATGTGGTACCTCGCGATAAGCAAAGAGAACAGCTGGTAAGTATACATCCCAGTTATTGGGGTGATCTTGAGTTACTTTGGCAAGCATGTGCTTCAGATCCCCATTAAGCTTTTCTATAATCCCGCTCGAGTGAGGATGATAGGGGGTATTGAAGACTTGCTTCACTCCTAACATTTTAGTGAAAGCTTGGGTGGATGCGGCAATAAACTGAGTGCCTCTATCAGACTGGATAGTATCTGGAAACCCAATTCGGGAGAAAATATGGAAGAACACTTCCATGATGTCATTGGCAGTAATGTTCTTTAGCGGAATAGCTTCTGGCCAGCGACTACATTGATCAATTAAAGTTAGGATATATTTATTCCCTCTAGTAGTTGTATGACTAAGAGGGCCCACAATGTCAACTGATAATTTTTCAAAAGGTCGACTGGCTAAGTCAGTGACTTGTAACTTTGCCTGTGGGTGTTTACCTTTTTTTACTAGTTTCTGGCATGTATCACAATTTCTGCAATATGTTCTTATGTCATTGCAAAATTTTGGCCAATGAAACTGTGTCAAAAGTCTTGACCTGGTTTTAACATATGCCATATGACCTGCAAAAGGTATATCGTGAGCAAGATGTAAAGCTTGCTTGCGATAGGTAGTTGGCAAAACAGTTTGCTTTGTTGTAACTGTCACCTCTGGTGTAATACCTGGTGAGTATATCATTGTGTAAAGCAAAATGCCATTTCGCATTTTTGGTTACTCTTGCCTTTTTGCCGATCAGGTCAAAATACTTTGACAGTGAAGGATCAGCTTTTTGAGCTGTTATGAATGTTTCCTTCATAGAGTCACTAGGTGGTAATTCTGGGCTAAGCATTTGAATAGCCTCAGTTTGGTTACTTTCATCTTGCACTCTAGCAGTAGCTCTTGTTACTGCGTTCACACACTCAATGACATCAGATGATGATGGAATGATATCGTCAATGATGTGATGAGAACTTAGTGCTGCATTAGCTAACATACATTCAACAGGTGATATGACATTTTCAATGACATTTGGCGGTGATGTGTTATCATTAATACATAGTGATGTTATGTCATGGTTATGAGGTTTGTCATTCACCTCAGGTAAATTTCCTATGATTATATCGCACACTGGGTTTGTAAGTGCCGCGACCTTTACTTTCCCGGTGAGGAATGGTGTTTCAATGTATGCCCAAGCTAATGGATATTTTTCAATATTGCCTGAAAATGTTCTACATGTGATGTGTCTGCCTGTGTAGTCTGTAGGCGTTATGAATGTTGTTTTCAGGCCAATAAGTGTACTCCCGGTGTCGCGAAGTACTGTAGCAAACTTGCCATTAACATACCCGTGATAGATGTCTAATCTGCCTTTTGAGTCTATTACCAAGTTAGCTTCCTCATTGGCAATAGGGATGGCGTGCCCGCATGTTAAGATACCATTTTCAAAGAAGGTATTACAGACAGTGCATGTGTTGGCACTAAATACATCACAAGCCTGTGCTGCATGTACAGGATGTTTTTCTGGATTTTCGTCTTCTGACGCTGAGCTATCGAACAAGGCGGCATTGGCTTTGTTGGTCATATGCCTGCCTCTACAATCCATACGATGGTGACCGTAAGCCTTGCAGAGAAAACATTTACGTAAACTTTTGAACGATTTACGTTCTCTGTCTTGTCTGTTTACCATATTTTGCAAGTATGTTTGGTACCCTGGGTTTTTATCGCACATCTCGTTCAAATGGTGAGACATTTTACAGTGAATACAATGTCTAAATTTTTCAGAGGTAGGCCTGTATGGTTTTTGCCTACTATAGTTTTTCTCATAGTTGGCTGCTGCTACCCAGTTACTGTCAGTAGCTTCAGTGGCAAAGCACTGTTTATTGGCCGTATAATAGGCCGACCCACGTCTTTCCATTTCTTCCACACTTGTGCATTCATTCTCCTGTAAGAACTTAGAAAAAGATGATGGGATAGAAGAAATGACTTTATCTCGAATGATGAGATCTTCTAATTTATCATAATTTTTGTTAATTTTGGCTGATGAAGTCCATTTGCTGAAAATGTCTCGGACTAAACAGAGGTAGTCAGAGAACGTTTGAGTTGATTTTGGACTCAGTTTACTGAATTGTTCTCTGTACCCTGCCTCGTCTAACATGAAATGTGCCATTATTTTAGATTTAATATAATGGTACTCTTTTCTGAGGTCTTTGGGGATGGTTTCAATGACTTTAAGAGGTTCCCCAGATAGACTCCTCATGTATAGAATATTCCATTCCGAAAGTGGAACTTGGTAATGTTCCATTAAAGTCTCAAAATTTTGGGTAAAGGCTGCTATGCAGTCACCCGAGGTATAGTTACGTACGATACCTTGATACTTCTTATACTGGTTTTCTTTTTCCAGTCTTTCAGATTTCTTTGACTCTTTATTATTGCAGTCTCAGTGTCAAGTTGTTTCATTTTCAACTGTAATTCTAGTTCTTCTCTCTTACTCTGAGCTGCTATTTCTGCTTTTTCAGCTCTGTTCATTCTCGATCTCGGCCTTTTCAATGCTGTTTCTGCCTCTGCTTGCTTGGCAGCTTTTTCAATCTCTGCCTGTTTTAAGGCTGTTTCTGCCTCTGCTTGCTTGGCAGCTCGTTCTGCTGCCCTTTCATCGCGTTCAGCAGCTTTTTCCTGAACAAGTAGGTATTCTGCGTATTTATTCTCACTCCATTTTGTTAATTCATCACCTTGTAACTTTAATTTTAACCCCATATCGATGAAATCAAATAATGACGACATGATGGAGAAAATACGTCAATGAAAATCAACTACACAAAATATGTTGTAAATGGTTAGTAGAAAAACAATTTACAATTGATTTGACTATACGATGCGTGCCCACTAATGCATACGTAAAGTTAGAGTAAAGAAAAATATACTCAAGTGCCCTTGGATACGGTGACGAATGGTTGGACAATCGGGCTAGGAAAACTGTAGGGTCGTACTTCGGAACCACTAATGACCTCTACGGCAAGGTTATGGATGGTACGCAAAAACCTGCTTTGTTTTTGGAGAGAAATAAGTTAGTGTCTATTTGTTGGTGTGTGCCTGCAAGTCACTAAGTGTTGATTTGGTTTGGATGGCGTCGAGTGTAATTGTATGTCGTAAATTTGTCGTCAACAGTGTTTCTTTCAACAGAAGTTACACTCTTTCCAAAACTCTTTGCGTTCCACAAACTCAATACACAAAGACAATCTATCTGTATTTGAACACTCAATAACATTGATGACACATCACTTACATCAAGATGACATTCAGTAAGGACATAGACATCAAGTTTACAAGATGGCGACAAGGTCAAAATGGCGACAAAATCACAATGTTGACAAGGTCAAACGGTGACAAGTTTCACAAATCACAAATGTTTTACACGTTTACAGGATCAAACAATATGTACTGCACATTTACTAATAGTTTTAAACATATTTAAACAATGTATTAATGGATCACACTGAGACTTTTCCGATCACATGTACATCACTATAACCTTGACAAATTTTACACGTACAAGAATTATAGTTTTAAATAACAAAGACGAGCAACACACGTCTAAATATATTAGGTTCTTAAACAAAGACGAGCAACCCACGTCCACACATGTCAGGATCTTATATTCGGCTCGTTGGCTAACACGTGTGAGACAGTACAAGTATAACGTGATTCGACGTAAGACACAGCAACACAAGTTCTATGGATTTATTGCCACATTAAATACAGAACGATAATTACAACGATCTACAATATATAACTCACAACCACAATACAGCTCATAGGTCTGACGCTCAAGATATCAGTCGTTCGGCTTTCAACCACGGAGATTCACACAAACGCCTTGCTCTCGTCACACATGTCCTTCCAGTCTCCTGTCCCAGCTCGGTCTGAGCTATCACGCACACTGCCCACTGCCTCTGGTGGGGTCACGTGGCTTGCGTGCGTCTGTCGTCAGCCTGACCGCTGGTCGCGTGTCAGGTAGCAATCTTGCCAGCCGACAACTCTTGTCCGCCGGGTGCCGTAACGATGTTGCTGCATAGCTAGGCTCTGACAAACAGGAAGCTTACTGCCAAAACAAAAGTCCTCGTACTCTTCTTTATGGCAGTGAAACCTGGACAACTTACTCATGCCAAGAGAAACGTTTAAACAGCTTTCATATGCGGTGTCTGCGAAGAATACTTGGTATTAAGTGGCAAGACAAAATCACAAATACTGAAGTATTGGAAAGATCAGGTTGTGTGACGGTGTATTCCATGCTCAGTCTTCGTAGACTTAGATGGATAGAACACGTTACTAGGATGGATGATGGTAGAATACCAAAGGACATCTTTTTTGGTGAATTACAGACGGGTAGGAGATCTCAGGGTCGGCCTCTACTACGATACAAAGATGTGTGTAAGCGGGACATGATTGATACAGGCATTGATAATGCACAATGGGAGCACGTCACCGCTGAACGTGTTGCATGGAGGGCAAATATCAGAAATGGAATAAAGACAAAGGAGAAAATGATTGCAGATAAAGCACACACAGAGCGTGAGAGACGTAAGATGGTGCAAAATGGTGGAAATGATCATGTTTTCACATGCACCTACTGTGGGCAAACATTTGCAGCAAGAATTGGCCTTACCAGCCACACTCGCCACCGCCATGGATCGTAGTTATTGCCATATGACAGTTATTAAGCCTTTTTGAAGCACACTGTACCAAACTATAGTCTGTCAAGACGGAAAGGTGCCAATGGTATAATCTCACCAGCACCGGGGTAGTGAACTAGAGCGAAACACTTCACGGATCTGTGTGTTACAAAATTCCGTGTGTAGTTTTGCCTATCTGCCTCACTGTATCGTTAAATGTTGCACCGTGAAATGACAACCCAATCAGTTCTATGTTTATTGTCTCCATCTATGCCTATATAGATATACGGTGAAAGGCAGGGAGAATTATGATACTGATGATGGTGCTGATGATGGTGCTGATGATGGTGCTGATAAATGTGTACTCTGACTTCTCTTCTTTTCTTTACGTTTTTAAGCGCCAATGAATACCGATGAATTTACTTACCTTTGCGAGATCAATCCGCTACACCGGTCAGTTGGACTACAATTTTCACTTTCTCGCCCTTGACTTGGGGACGTAAATTACAAGTACGTCTGAAGTCGGAAGTGGGTTCACCTTGTGGCAAGGGACACTGATAATCAGCATCATCATCATCATGCTGTGCCATGCCGGCTGGCGTAAGCGATCATACTTCTCCACAAATTACGATCTCCGACGTCATGGATCAATTCGTGTATTGACTCCCTTTCGTGCCATGACAATAGACTGTCAATAATCGTTTCACGCTGCCTTCCTCTATCTCTCTTTTTGCAAATCTTATCGGTTGTCACTGATAATAGGGAAAGTTAATCATCACGCAAATTTCAGTCCAGTGCACTAGAAGCGGTAGCACTTGTATGGACTACGCCTGAATTCAAAGCGAGCACACGCCAACAAACAAAAGAAATACACTTAAAGGCACGGTGAATGATGATGCTGATGATGATGATGATGTTGATGATGTTGATGATGATGATGATGATGTTGATTATTGTGTATCAGATCTCTTCTTTACCTTACGTTTTTAAATGCCGATGAATATCGTTGAATTTATTTTCCTTTAAAAACAAACCCATGTCCTGAAGTAGAAACCTACCATGGAACTGTGATGTCATAGAGCAGTGGTTCTCAACCTTTTTTGGCCCATGCACCCCTTCGCCATATGTTCAGAATGTCATTTCCTCTTCCCCCTTCCTTTCGTATGTCCTCCCTATATATTCACACTGCCCCTACACTGTATGCGTAAAAATGGAAGCTAAATTAAATAACACATTCTAGAACATCGTCTAGACGTCTACATAAAACGTGATTAGCGGGTCTACTTAAGTTCTAAAACGAATTTCACAAGGGCGAGATGTACAGAACTGCAAAGTTTGGAGGGAAAAACAATATCAAGTAATCGGTTCTTGTACTAACGCTATCTTGAAATAGTCTTAATCCCCCACCCCACCCCCCACCCCCCCTCCTCCCCAGGACACCCTAAAATTCCTCCCTGGGGGAAGGGGGGGGGAATTCCCCACCGGTTGAGAACCACTGTCATAGAGCCATCACATTGTGTAAGATGGAATGCACAGAGCAATAGGTGACCACTCTTTCCTTCACTTAGCGAGACGATGAGTGCAAGCGTCGAAACCTATTGTCGAAACCTATAGTCGAAACCTATTGTCGAAACCTGTCATCCCCCAAGCGCGTTCTAACCAATAATCATCCGGACAGCAGGCGTACATACGCACACTTATCTATATATATAAAACAAAGTGTATGTATGTAAATATGTATGTCCTTTATTTTTTCGCTAACGGCCCATCCGATTGAGATGAAATTTTCTACACGTCTTCCTTTCATTCCAGAGCTGCCAACTGTGATAATTTTTTAGTGTGAAATCGCCTTGCTTACTCAGTATTATTTCATTTTTCATTTTCATTAAAATTTATATATAGCTAAGGGACTTAACTCTAGAAAAAGTTATTTCAAGGGGCATAACTTTTAATAACATTGTTGTATAACTTATAGTCATATTGTTGTATCGTTTTCAAAGATTTATAAACTCTTTGTCTATAGTTATGTACCGGCATATGAGTTATAATAAATAATGATACAATTTTTAAGGCAATTTCAAAGTTAACATAAAAATAATGCATAATGCATAACATTGTAACTCATCTTTCTATGCTTAAGAAGTTATCGTAAAGATGTTGAACAATATCATCGCATCTTTAATGTTTTCCGCTATCATATCGGCACGATTCGCTTGACAGCACTTCTCAGCGCTATCAAGCCAAGACGCCTTACACATTTCAAGCAGCCTGATACGGGGGGAAAATGGCACGTCGTAATAGCACAAAGAAACAAGCAGCTTCCAAGATGCATAGCGAGAAAACCGACCAGACTATCAAGAAGACGAACCTGCCTTTGGAGAGTCTGCATGCAAGCTGTAATAAAGTATCTGAACCTACAGTCAATGAAACTACCAATAAGAAGAGCGACGACTACCCACATG
>JACEFZ010026013.1:0-22419 GCA_014155875.1 Cepaea nemoralis | reverse complement strand
GAAGTCGTGTTTAGTAAAGCTCACAATCTATTTCTCTTTTCTTTTGGGTGATTCATTCATTGTTTTTGGATAGAAAATACTTTCACAGCAAATCGAATCTCTGGTATGTCATGACGCCGATATTTAGGGCATCATATGGCCCCCGTTTATATCATCTCTTAATTTCTCATTATTTTTCGGAATACGGGTTAAACAAATAGGGTGACAGCACGCGCCCTGACGGACTCCTTGCTTGATGTAAAAACAATCTGATGTCTCGCCATCTATTCTAACTGTGCTTGTTGGTCTAGATATAGCATTTTATGAGATGTACTACTTTAAAAGGGAAAGCCCATTTCCTCATGATTTCCAAAGTTTTGATGCTGTACACAGTAAAAATGCCTTTGAATAATCCACAAAACATGAGAATAGGTTTACATTAATTCTCTGCACTATCAAAAGATAGGGACGGCAGGACGTGGTTTGGTTGAGAGATTTCCCCCAAAGGGGAAAAGAAAATGTCAAATTGACATGACAAAACAACGACGAACGTTTGTTTACAGGTGTCAACCGGCCCTTCGTGACAACAAAACACGACAAAACAGCGACAAATCTTTGTGTAGGGGGTTAATGAACATCGTGTCAAACCTAGAAAGTCATCAAGACCTGGCTTTGTTATTTGAGAGCTGCATGCGAGTTTTAACCCCTTCTCTCTCTTTCCTGTTTGTTACTTTCACAATTTCATTAGTTTCACAACCCCTTATTACTTTCACAGACTGTTATTACTTTCACAGACTTCTATTATTTCACAGTTTTTACTTTCACAGACTGTTATTACTTTCACAGACTTCTATTTTTTTCACAGATTGTATTACTTTACAGACTTTTATTACTTTCACAGACTCCTATTACTTTCACAACATTTTTTTATTTCCCACACTGTTATTCTTTCACAGACTCCTATTACTTTATAGCGTTATTACTTTGGCAGACTTTTTTTACTTTCAAAAACTACAATTAGTTTTACAGGCTCCTATTATTTTAATCTTTTCCCCAAACAGTTGTTTCATCACAGCCATACAGGGTTGTTGTAAGGGCATATACTAAAAACAACAACAAAACAACAACAAAAAGATGTCGATGAAAAAACGGAATTGGGCAAGCTACCAAAACAAAAAAAACCAAAAAAAACGATGACGATTTGTTTCAAAGAAAAGTAAAAGCCCTTTTTTTCACAAATGGGTCTCAGGGATATAAAAATGTAAAAATAGTTGCACTTCTTTACAGAACCAAAACAGTCAACCCCACATTGTTTGGCTGTTTTGGTTTTTAGGCAAGGTTTTCGTTCGGTATTTTGGCAGCGCTTTCTGAACGACCGGCACCATACTATTGTATGAAACCCACCGCAAGGGTCTGTTTCCCAAAATCTCTGTGTTTCGAACGCGGTATGCGGCTTTAAACGAATTGCATTCGTACCGCCTTGGCCACAGACCCGGGCATAGTATTTAAAAAAAGTGAAGCCCTCCTTGGCCAAAAGGACGGCTATAGATTTAAAGATAAAGTGAAACCTCCTGGCCACAGAGACGGCTAAGATTTAAGATAAAGTGAAGACCCCCTTTGGCCCAGAGCCGGCAAAGTATTTAAAAAAAGTAAAGACCTCCTTGCCACAGAGACGGTATGTATTTAAGATAAAGTGAAGACCTCCTTGGCCACAGAGACGGCTATAGTATTTAAGATAAAGTGAAGACCTCCTTGGCCACAGAGACGGCTATAGTATTTAAGATAAAGTGAAGACCTCCTTGGCCACAGAGACGGCTATAGTATTTAAAAAAAAAGGAAGCCCTCCTTGCCCCCAGAGGGCTATGTATTTAAAGAAAAATGAAGACCCCCTTTGGCCACAAAAAAAAAGGCTATAGTTGTTTGGTACAGAGGGGTTAAACAAGCCTTGAGAATTTCTAGAAAACACGACAATTCATTATATAGCCTGAAAGCTCTTGAATAACTTCATTCCCTCTGAGTCGGATGAGTTCGCCTGAAGCGACTTTCACTGGTAATAGGGAAAGCAAATTCAACACAAAAAACGATTCTATTATACCAATGAAGAGGGGTTTCGTCCTTTCCCTTTGTTGTTATTAAAAGCTAGGGGTTTTAAAACATGGGTAAAAAAAATGTAGAAAAATAACACAGACGAAACGGAGCAAACTGTACTGAACTAGGAAACTTTAGAAAAAATGAATGAGGAAACACCCGATGTGAAAACAAGCAACAATTAATGATTAAATGCCATGGGATGTTTAAATTTTCTAAAGGGACTTCGCGTATCTGCCAGGGCTTATAAACAGCGGGTTTTTCCTGTGCAACCCCCCTTTCATCTCATCATCATTGCACTTCTCCCGTAAAGCGCCCGTGGGGAAATAATTGCTTTCCCCGCGCCCGTGGGCGGCACGGGACAGTGTCTTTCCCGTGGGTTTAAATGTTTTCTGATTCGCATCCATTTTTCCCGGGACGCCCTCGTGGTCTCGTCGCAGATGATCTTTATGAAAGGGAAAGTGATGGTGCTGCTGATGTTGCATTCTAACGCATGGCCAAACCACTTGATCTCTGTCTTTCAATAATGTGGCAAAGGTGTTGATCCCCCATCTGTCTGATATAGCATTTTTTACTCGGTCTTGGATTGTTAAGTTGGCACTCTCTCGGCATCTCATTTCACAGGTGTTGTTTTTTGCGAAAGTGAAAATTTGGGACCCTTTTAAATTTTGAAAAAATACAACATGTCTGCTAAAATTTTTAACAATTTTTAAAGTGACAACTGGACACACGCCTACTTCCCATTTTCGTTTGGTCCAAACCTACGTTTGTTTGGGACTGAATTTGTTTTTTTCCCCGAAAGAACACCATGCTTACCCCTGAAAAAAAACCTGAAAATGTGTAAATTTGTGTTGTGCAAATTTTTCTTTTTCCGCGGCGGCGAATGGTCTTGGAGGGAGTTTGGGTTTGGGTGAAACAATAATGAATGCTATGAAAAAAGGGACAAAAAAGGGGAAGGTTACAGAGAAGTGCTAATAGGGGGGGTTGCTGCTTGAAATTATCATATTTTGAAAAACCGGGGGGTCATGTTTGGCCATCCCACACGATCACCAGAGTTGGATCAGCTTTTTGTGTTTGTTGACCATGCCTCGTGGCCAAGCCATCCAGATACTTTCTTCTGTGTTTCCCCTTGTTCTTGTTTCCTCATTCTTGCCAGTTGTCATCAAGTCCTCTAGTTTATTTCTTCCCATAACGTGTCCACAACTTGTAACTAAGTCTCATTTCTCTAATCAATTTACTATCTTCGTCTGCTACTTGAAGGACTTGCTCATTGCTTTTTCACTCTGTCCGTGGTATTCTTTACATTTTCCTCAGAAACCACATTTCCACTGCATTAGACGTTTTCCATGAAACAATTTTTTTCCACCCGCATATCCTTTACAGGACATTACAGTAAACACAACCATCTTAGCTAATGTTGATGTCTTGGCAGGTTTTACGTTTAGTATTCGCCATTTCTTTCTGAACGACCCGGGTCACATACCACCGTAAGTAACGAGCGCGACGCGATCCCCTGGCGAATCTGGCGCAGCTGTGTTTCGCACGAGAGTAGACGGGATACGAATAACGTCCTTAAACCCCATCGCTAGGGGGACCCCCATGAAACATTTTGTAGTCCTAAATTTCATTCGGAAAAATAAAGGGCCCTAGACGCATGGAAGGAAGCTATGCTAATTACCAGTTCCAAAGAAAGAAAATGCGTGGCAGAATAAAACGTCTACCGACATAGCAGCCTAATGAGTTATGTATGGGAATTAATGCAACACGTTTTCAATAGCAAGCTAATGTGAAATCTGGAATACAACAAAAACAAACACATTCTAAACTCACCAACAAGCAGTTTTCAGTAAGTACAGATTAATTGGAAACCACATAATCTATTTAACTAATGAAATAGAGCAGTGATTCTCACCCTTGTTTGACCCTTGCACCCCTTCTCCATATGTTCAGAACGTCATTCCCCCCGTTTCGTATTTCCTCCCTAGAAATTCCCCCCCGCCCCTACACAGCATACGTAAATATGGAATCTAACTTTAATAACCACATACTAGAACAAGTCTAGACGTCTACATAAAACGTGATTTGCGGGTCTACTTACGTTATAAAGCGAATTTCAGAAGGGCAAGAAGTACAGAACCGTAAAGTAATGGATAGAAAAAACATCAAGTAATCTGTTATTGTATTAATGCAATCTTGAAATAATCTTAATTATTAATAATTAATATTGAGAAGGCCAGTTTCCGCGGCTAAAGGCTTGCGGACGCGATTCGAGAGCGGCTTACCATCCTTCCAAACGATGGCGGCGACCGATTTGGCAGCAGACCGTGTCGCGCTGGGAATTAACGTATGGTATGGGAGCCGGTCGTTCAGAAAGCAATGACAAACTACTGAACGTAAAATTTGCCAAGACATCAACAACAGCTGTAAAATGCTGGTGTTGACAGCGATGTCTTGCAAATAGGATATGCAAAAAAAAATATTGAGGAGAACAAGGGGAAGGCAGAGAAGCACATACCTGGATGGCTTGGCCACGTGGTATGGTCGAGACAAGAACACTGAACTGATCCACAACTCTAGTGATCGCGTGAGATGGCGAAACATGTCCGCCCACTCTTACAGGCACAGCACATGATGATGATAATTTTATAAACAATTCCAGCTAATGTACACATCTCCATCTATGCAGACAAACTAGCAATGTGGATTTCTGTAAAATGTGTTAATACAGATACCAATTGGATGCAGCCAGTCCCATTAAAATTAGAGAACTGGTAACAAACATGGCTATTGAAGGTTAGTGAAGAAAAAAAAACATGCACAGTGCTCTCTCTATGAAATAATTACAGCACCCTAATCTATAGTTGACTGGTAAAATACTGCATAAAGAAGAAAAACTACATTGTCCAGGTGTCACTTTTGATTTTCACCTAGCATGGAATACAAGTTAAGAGGAATCGATAAAGAATAAGGCAGCAAATGACAGTATTAAACATTCTTGCAGGTTTTACATGGGGAACAGATGAGAAAGTTCTCAGAAAGCTATACATTAGATGTCGAATACTAGCCTTGAATCATAGCACGACACACCAGTCGACTCGACGCGCTATCGAGGTCAAGTCGCCTTATCGGTTAACGCAGAGGATGCCTCGCGTTAAAAATGCCGCGCAGAGACACGCGCTATACACAGCCGGGAAGAAGAAGGTAGAGGCGAGGAAGGCCGCTACGACTGCTGACTCTGTATCTACGAACAGCAGTCCGGCTCCTACACCAGCTGAAGCCGTCCCAGTTGATGAAGAAACCCCATCTCAAGCCAGCAGCAGCCGGGAAGTTCCAACCAGCTCCAAGGCGATGCAGCCCAGTCTACCAGTGACCTCCACACAGGAGGAAACAACAGCAACATCTGAGGACTTCACCGGCAGGATACTGCTCAAACAGACAAGCGTGGGTGAAGCTAAACTGTCGGCGCTACCAACAGACAAGTTAATCAGTCTGTTGGAAAACGAGCTGGGAAGACACAGCATCAACCAGCTGCGCAAGACACACGAGGGAGTAGTGGTCTCCCTCAACAACAACCCAAAGACCACAGCACTTATGAAGAAGATAACACAAGATGAAAAAGCCGACATCAAGCTCCACCACGGCATCTTATTGGAAGCCAGCCGACACAACATGATGAAACGATGGGTCATCAAACGAGTCAAGACCCATCTCACCAACGACCAGATCAGGGAGTTGCTAACAAGGGAAAACCACAAACTCAAGATCACCAGTGCCGAGAGGATCATCGGAAAGAACAGCATCCCCTCTACTGTCGTCGTCGTAACATCAGAGGACCGACTGATCCCTCAATACATCAGATGGGACAAGAGAGACCAAGTTCCAGAGCACTACATACCCAGAGTGCTGCAGTGCTCTAAGTGCCAGAAGTTTTGGCACACCCGTGCCACCTGCAAGAGTGAGGTTGAGGTTTGCAGATACTGCTCTGGACCTCATCCATACAGCCAGTGCCAGCACGCAAAGATCGACAAGGACTTCAGAAGGCCTAACAATAACAGAAAATGCGCCAACTGCCTCGGCAACCACGGCGCCAGGTACCTCGGCTGCCCCTGCCACCAAGACAGCAAGGAAGCCATGAAGATCGCCATCAAGACTAACCTGCCCTATAAAGAAGCTAGGAGGCAGTACGAGGCCACCAATCAACTCACCAAAAGGGACAAAGCACAACTGGAAGGCCAACTGAAGGACCTGCGATCAAAGTTCACCAGCATGGAGGAGGAAAAACAACAAAACGCAAGAAACACAGATAACAGCCGCTCAGCGCATCCTGGACGAGGCGAGGCAAGTTCAGCAGAAGATCGAGCAGGATGTCGCCAAGATGGCTGTTATACAGGCTGAGACAGAAGAAAGGCTATCAAGCAGGGAGAAAGAAAACGACAAGAAGCAAGAAACACAGACGACCGCTCAGCGCATCCTCGACGAAATGAAGCAAGTTCAGCAGATGATAGCTCAGGATTACGCGCGAATGGCTATTATAAAGGATGAGACGGATAAACAGTGCCACATGGCGGTCACGCACACCATAGAAGATGCATAAGGATATTCCCAAATGTATGAATAGATGAAAGGGATCATGGAATCTAAGGCCGACGTGAGCATCGTCAGAGCATGGCAACGGAAGATACTGCGAGATAGCCGATCGAAGAGCTTGTGTTTTCAGAAGGGCTTTGTGAAGGTGACGCCTGGAGGCCGTAATTTCGGAATGAAACAGTTGGAAGACAGGGGAGGAATTTATTGAGAAGACAACGGTGAATGGATCGGGAATACACCTGGACGGAATTTCCATGTTCAAGCGGAATGACGATGAACAATAGGGACTCAAGGGCGACGAGCTGGTCTGGGAGCTCGGAGGTGGAGAGATATATGTAGGTGCCAACCCTGTGATTAAGGATCAACCTATATTTCTGCCAGAGTATTTTCTGCATGCCAGTTGACGGAATAAATGTCTTCAAATCGTTCGCTCGACTTGAGTGTGCCCTGTGTTCACGATTCCTGTTCAAAAAGGTTTGTTATTCTGATTTCTTGTTAACGAGTTCGATGTTCAACCCTTTGAATCTCCAGTACAGTTGGATTTAGAGGACAGGCACATCGAGACATGTGGGGGCTCGTCCGGGATATTCTTGTTTCATATTCAATATATTAAAGTTCATTGTTCGTGATATGATAGATATTTTAATAAGAGCCTTGTTGGAAACCTAATGGATATGAATTAATAACATTTAACATGATTAGGAAAGTAGATATTATATATGGAATTAAGGTACATGTAGGACTGTTTACTATTATTGGCAGAGTCTTTATGAAGCCTTAAGATGACTTTGTGGTGACATGTTGGATCCATTGGTGAAGAACTGAAGTTTGTACTTTCGTATCAACATTGGATATGACGGACCAAATCTAGTGGAGTATTCATGTGGAATACGGACTAAGTATTGTAATGTGTTAATAGTATTAAGTGATTGAACATATTGACAAGGTGTTACATTGGTTCATGGAAATAATATTATTAATTAGTTAGATTAATTTGGATTAAGTTTGTTTTCCTCAATTAATGCTGTTTATAAATTAATAACATGTATTTGGTTGGATGTTATATAAATCTTTATGACAGATGTATACTACACGATCGAGCCTAAAAAAATCCACACGAAAGAAATTGGGAAGAAAATTCAGGGTGTACCGCATGATTTGACCCCATCCATTAAAAAACTGTTGGAAAATATGGACAACAACAGAGTTGACTACGATGAGCATTGTTACTGGGAATAACTACAATATTACCCTCGTCCAACACTCATGGTAATACCTAGAGCTAGGACACACTTGTCATTAGGACAAGATAGGGACTAATATGTGATTAATTGAGCAGATTTCCCATGATCAGCCACACGACGTCCAACGTTAGGTTTGGATTGGTGGGCGTGCCCGTTATGTAGCATTGAAATTTTTTTTTGAGGGTTAATAACGTGGTAAATCTTAGAACTATGTAGTCGTGGGTAAACTATGGTTGTAAATACCATACATCTTATCCTATCTAGAGGAAAAATGACAGGGCATTTTTTTTCTAGGAGGGGGCATTATGCCACATGGCGGTCACGCACACCATAGAAGATGCATAAGGATATTCCCAAATGTATGAATAGATAAAAGGGATCATGGAATCTAAGGCCGACGTGAGCATCGTCAGAGCATGGCAACGGCAGATACTGCGAGATAGCCGATCGAAGAGCTTGTGTTTTCAGAAGGGCTTTGTGAAGGTGACGCCTGGAGGCCGTAATTTCGGAATGAAACAGCTGGAAGACAGGGGAGGAATTTATTGAGGAGACAACGGTGAATGGATCGGGAATACACCTGGACGGAATTTCCATGTTCAAGCGGAATGACGATGAACAATAGGGACTCAAGGGCGACGAGCTGGTCTGGGAGCACGGAGGTGGAGAGATATATGTAGGTGCCGACCCTGTGATTAAGGATCAACCTATATTTCTGCCAGAGTATTTTCTGCATGCCAGTTGACGGAATAAATGTCTTCAAATCGTTGCTCGACTTGAGTGTGCCCTGTGTTCACGATTCCTGTTCAAAAAGGTTTGTTATTCTGATTTCTTGTTAACGAGTTCGATGTTCAACCCTTTGAATCTCCAGTACAGTTGGATTTAGAGGACAGGCACATCAAGACAAACAGCTACTTAAAATACAAGAAACTTTTTATGAGACGTTCGACCTGCTCCAGACCAAGATCCAGACAGCCACACCCGAACCAGAGGATACAAAAGCACAAACAGACGAAGAAGCAACAGAGGAAGAACGATATCGCTCACCACCAAGACTCGACTGGCGAACGCCGAGAAGATTCGAAGCCAACTCACGACGGGGAAATAGAAGGAATACCAGGAGAGACGACAACTGGTAAAACTCCCTGAAGGAAACAGCACCATATGACGGGGTGGGACCACAATCACGCCGGGCCTCAACAAGCGCGCAAATCTGACCAGACATGAAAAACCTCATCAAGAAAGAAACGAACGCAATTAACCCATCAGAAGCCGGGAAGCTGATAACAAGCAGTCCAAAGTACGAAAGACAAACTACAAGCTGCACCATAAGCACCCTACATAGCCAAGTCGGAAATCGAAGGCTGAAAGGGGGGTACTCGTACCAGAACCGGAAGCGGAAGCAGCCTTGAATACAGTTTCACAGTATGGGCAACTGCAGCTATGTCACACCTTAACAAATTAATCAAAGTCCGAAATCAACGAATGCAGATCATAACAGGGGAAGATCCCAGCAATTGACAGACACTTTTAAAGGAATGACAGACAACCCCATGCATTATAGATTTAATGGCCTCGGAAGAGGGAAGACGAAAGCGCGTTGATTCGAATGTTTAAAATCGACCTGGACTCCTAGGTCATCCTTTAGTTGTTTATAAATGGCATCTCTTAAACTCTCAAGACAGACCTACCGAATATTTTCCCCGGAACCGACAAAAACATTATTCATATATAACTTTCGCACTACTACAGTTCCTCTTTCTTTGGTAGCTTCATCAGTTACTCCTTTCTTCAGTCTGATGGCATGTCGTTCCAATACACTACTAAATAAGTTGTCCTTTTGGGGTGTGTTATATTGTCTTTTACAGTGGGAAACTACCTGGACTAGTAGCTCCCCCATCCATTAGAAGCTCAACAAGTTTACTAATTTATCCTTCATTTCCCTTTGTTGATATTCAGCTCCGCTTCTATTCGTAATGTCATTACAAACCCCACCGCTTTTCTCAGGCTCATATTTGGGAGTATATTTTTGTCATGAAGAGTAATAGTTCAGTTCTTAAAATCGAACTGTAACTGAAATTCCATAACATTTAAACACACATATTACCAGAAGCGACTTATAGAAATACTGGAATGTATTCTGAGCAGTGTTATTTTAGTTAATCTGGGTTTCGTAGAGCCTCAAGTACCGGGTCCACCGTAAATGGAGTTTGGTAAATTTAGAGGAGATTGTTGGACACTGCATGTGGCGTATGGTATATTAAGAGTTAATACTTACTTATAAGCTCTATAATAATTGTTCTTTCGTATAGGAAATGTAAGAGTGTCCTCACATAATACAATATATAACAGGCATCATTATGTAGTGTATACCGGTCTCCCTGGCTAAGGTGTTAACAACTTTCTCCGTAATCCCGTATATTCACGTGAGTAACGCAGTTGCGCGAGATTAGGTTACTTACTTATGTGAGCCAGTCGCTCAGAAGGCAATGGCAAACTACTGAACGTAATTTTGCCAAGACAACAACAGCAGCTGAAAAATGCTGGTGTTGACTGCAATGTCCTGTAAAGGATATGGGAAAAAAATGTGTTTAAAATTGTTTATTTTTAGACCGTTTATAAAGACGTTTGTGGAAACGCTTGACTATCTTGTATGGTATTAGAGCAACTGTCTTTAAACACAAACGTGTAGCCTGGCTTCTTCAGTCACCATTATGAATGCTAAATGTTTTAATAAGAATCGACATAATAACACCCCGCCAAACCCATAAATACAGGCTCTCCCCGAAAATATCGCAGGCTGTAGATGCTGATTGTTTTAGCAACACAATTGTAAACAGTTTCATTCCATCACACGTTGCTCCCTGCTAATATCACACGTAAATTCAAACTCAGACTTAATTAAATATGTTGTTTCGTATTATTGTGCCGTCATTCAGCAGTCGCTCATAGATGACCTTCAAAGCATCTCAATTTTCCATCGTGGGTGTTCGCTTGACTAGCACTGCTGAAGCCAACAGATCTGCTCGTTCATTGCCCGACACTCCAGCATGACCAGGAGCTATCTTTTGAAAGATAAATGTTTATACTTCATACCCATTCACGCCATCTCTGACAGTTTAGAACGTTGCGTAATACAAAATAAGAATCAAGCACAATCAAGTGACCAATTTAAGTGCTGGATACCCTCAAATCGGCAATGACCAAGAGCCATCTCCATTCACAAATCTGTAGACCTATAAGTTTAATTTAGCTTGTGAGACGGTTTGGGGAAATAGCTTTCACAAACCGCCTAGGTTGACTGGAATAATTTTGAAACAGAGAGTTCACCGACCAGTATAAGTTCAAAAATAATCAGTGACCGGGCGCTGACTTGGGAACGGCCCGCTAACCGCCGGTTTACCTTTCGTTGTTAGTGAAATAAGAAATTCAGGAAACATGAAGCCAAACGTAGCATAGGCTTTGTGGGGAACTGTCAGTTTGGGCAAGAAATACAACGGATGGGGCTAGATATATGGGAACGGACACGCCCCATGAAGCAAAACAGGCAAAGGCAGAAAAGATAAGGTCTTCGACCTCAAACTGTAACCTAGTGGTGTCAAGGGATCTAGAATAAAGCGGATTAAGGAGAATTAATTATGCGGCACTGCTAAAATCTCATTGGGTAGCCCTTCACGGCAAGGAGGAGCGACGTCACGTGATGCCAGAAAGAAGCGCCGAATATATCGGTATATATACGCGGGACAGAAGACATTTAAGGAGATAAGCAGGTTTTAGACAGCCGAGTGCAGATACTCAAAGGGCTGTTGAGACCACGAAGGCTGTGGAATTTCTGATCAGGCAGATACGCCTAAGGACCAGAGCGAAACACAGACTTGAGTGTTGGAAGAAAGTGCCGCCCAAAATAATATATTGATTGCTACGAAGGACCCACGTCTAACTAGCTAAAGGAACCGCTCTTTGGTCGTAATGGATGGCTAAAAGTCGCACACGACGTACATTAGCCAGAGAGAGACGAGGTAGTCGGAACCACACAGGAGACTTAAAGTCAGATAGGACGGAGAGGTCAAGTGGGATCCACGGCAAGCGATTGATTGGACAGAGACAAATGAAACCCACTGGACAGGACTCTTACGTAAGTTGGTTAAGTTTAATTAGAAACCTATTAGTCTGTAGTCGGGCGCGGGTAATGGTACTTAGATTTAGAAAGCAATGGCAAACTACCGTGGACAAATTTACCGAAGAACCATGAGCAGTCAGTAAAAGCTAGGTTTGACTGCGACGTCCTGTAACGGACCCGTTACTAGCTAGCTAACTATAATAGCAGTTTAAACCGGGGAGCATTGGCAAACTACAATTAACCGATAGCAGAGTTGACTACGACGTTCTATGAGGAGGTAAAGAATACGTAACTATTCAACCAAAATTCGCAGTGGCTAATTACGAAGTAGGAATATGAGCGCCGAAACCGTACTAGTGGTAATTATGTGCGAACGTTATTAGCGGCTTCAAAAGTCCCCGATTGGTTTCTTATAAAAATGTAAACACGACAGGACAGGAAGGGCGGACACTAAACTCGACCACTAGGTCAAACCAAACAATGGGATCAGCTGGCTACTGCAGGTAAACGGACCCGGAACAAGCCTGTGAAGAAAAGAATGCAGTGTTGTGTAGCAGAGGGGAAACCGGGGTCAGGCTCTGTTATGATTAGCGCGAAAGACAGTGTCGCCCTGTGAATTTGAAGGCACGAGTTCGGATCTACACAAAAATCGGGAATAAAAGGTTTAAATGGCTTTAATACTATTAGGCGAGATGGAGAACAGCCAGCGAAGGTTAGAGACGACTGGAAGCTCGGATGCGCACTAAGTGAGCTGAAGAGGACAGAAATGCCTTTGGAAATAAACGTTACGGACGGGCTGTGAGAATATCTTGGGTAAAGAAAGGAACATTCGCGTCCGTACTTCAGGAACTGAATATTGAGGAAGGTCGACTAGTAAAGATGATGGACTATACTGCGGGGATGGATGAAGATGCACGTTGATCAATTATCATAACTAGGGTGTTGTTAGGCGTGATATTAATCTATGTTGTCAACATGGGTTTGTGTTACTAACTGTGTGGGTTTAGGTAGTCGATGTTGACGGCCCATAATGATGGTTAATCATGAGTGGATTTATGTACTGCAAAAGATTATAATGATTGCAGGGGTTTTAGTGTAAAAGGGCATTTCATATATGTGATTTTTGGGCAGTATATGTGTCCCACCTTGTTGTCTTATGGTTATTGTTGGGGTACCAAGCTGCAATGATATTGTTGATGATGTAGATTTATGTTGTTATTAATAATGGCTATGATATACACAGTGGTGATGAGGCGTAGGGGTTCATGGCTCAGGTTACATATAGACGACGCATGAGGGGAGCTGAAGTCATTATTGATCAATAGCTATATTTATGATGTTTTGATTGTTTTGTGAGTAATGACAGGGGAATTTATGTTGTTGAGAATGCATATATATAAGTATATATAATATTAATACATGCTATTGAGGACGACGATGGCGCCAATGATAATGAGACATGGCGCTAGTACATGTCACTGGTGTATTGTGTTGTCAGCCTCGGGGACAGAAATGTTGTTGTTGGGGGTTACCTGATGTAGCAGTTAAAATGTGGCGTCCAGTTATCAGCTGTTGTGTTATGTGTCTCGTGCAGGGAGACTTGGCCGGTGTGGGCAAACGGATCAGGAGCTGTTGTTTAGGGTTGTCCCACTGCCGAATTATGTGTGTCTGTCCACTGTGGAAAGACTGTCAGTGTCGGCGTGGGTATTGTATTAATATCACATGATTATTACACATGATGCAGTGTTTGGCGGTTTATGGGTTGATGTTGGCATCGGTGAACATTGGTTGATGGTGTACGACCGCCCAGGCCGTGATGGAATATCACTGACCTGATGTCAATACACGTAGCTGAAGACGAGGGTGAGTAGCAGGTTAATGACACCCGATGATGCTGTTCACATAGTCAAGGGTGTCTTTTTGTTCAATTTTCAGGTTGTCGCTTGATCGATTGCCTGGGTAAAAAACTAGTGGGCGGTATTTCACGGTGGTAGTTGGGTGTGTGCATCCTTATTAGATTTATATACTTTCTTGTCAGATTTGCGTACTCTCTTATTATATTCCCCCTGATTGATATGTGACTAGTTATTGGTTTAATTGCAATTCCTTAGTTTGATGGTATTCTCTTGATGCTAGTTACCTGACAGCATTCTTCCATAATAGTTTGAATTGTTTCCGCACGACACTTTGTATACTTTGTAATGTCTTTTGAGAAGCAAATAAACTTGATTCAGTGTTAGCTTATTCTTTTGAGTGCCTGTACTATTGTCGGTTAGGATAGTGTTGTATTCGTGACCTGCATACCTGTATATTTGTGAGGTTGGTAGATAAAACCAAGGGTAATCACAAATCAGTGGTTATCTCTACCTTTTATTCTCCTCCTCTCTCATCTCTCATCTTCGTGCTATCACACTAAGATCTACCCCTAGCCTTAGTAGAGAGTCCCCAACCATATATCTTTCCATGATACACAGAACTGTAGGTGTATATTATTGCGTTATCTCTGTCAGTATGTGGTATATCAATTGTAGTAATTCCAAAATTACACCGCTTTCCACCCAGTGTAGTGATTGAGTGATGGAAGAAGATGAATTTGTGACATCAACTGTCAATACATTATTACCCCTTGTGTATTTGTTTGTTACCTCCACGATATGCGTTGTGCAACATAAAAAAAAAAAAAAACTTACTCTATTTATTCAGTTTACGGTCCAGTGGTTGTCTGTCACCATAAGTGGCTTTCATGTAAGCTCTTGCCTGTGTCACAGACCTGGTTTTCATTTATGGAAGCCCAGGCATATAGCTAATCGTTCTGATGGGGGTACCGTGTGTATAACCCAAGACAATCCGCATACCGCCATTATAGATCCGCTACAGGTGTTCGAAATGTTAAAATGAAATGGTAATGGTAATCATATACGGCCGGTCTCTCTGGCTGTGGGGTTACAACACTTTCTCTCTGTAATCCCGTTTATCACGCAGTCTCGTAGCGGAGCGAGAGCTGAGGCGGTTCGACCCCCGCTCGTGACTTGCGGGATACTGAGCCGGCCGCTCAGAAAGCAATGGCAAACTACTGAGCGTAATCTTGCCAAGAGATCAACATACAGCTGAAAGATGCTGGTGTTGACAGCTAAGTCCTGTAAAAGGATATGCTAAAAAAAAAAATCATATACGTAGCAGTTACTTTAGAAGGAATGTGCGAGAAGGCCTCTCTCTCTCTCTCTCTCTCTCTCTCTCTCTCTCTCTCTCTCTCTATATATATATATATATATATATATATATATATATATATATATATATATATATATATATATATACGCGTTTGAAATACCACTACTTTTATCGTTTCTTCACTTATTCAGTCTATCGGTAGAGATTTGTTCAGAGCATAATCTCCGGCGGGCCTATTCTCGCCGGTCTCGAGATCCTCACAGTAGAAGAACGGGGGCTTTGCTCGCAATAGACAAGTAATATCTCCTGCGGTAGCTCTGGCGGGCCTATTCCCGCTGGTCGTGAAGTCCGCTAAAGTCAGGTGGAGAGTCTGACGATAGTGCACGCTTTACACAGGACCGGACACTTGTGATTGACAGATGTGCCCGCCCCTACGGTCCGGGCTCGTACGAGGCCCTCACTTGGGGGACTTGGCTGAACGCCTCTAAGCCGGGTCCCTTGGGTGTCAGGGTCTGGCCATCACTCGCCACCTGCTCGTGGTGGCGAGGTCTCGGAGGTTGACGCTGTGCCGCTAGCGTCTGCAGCCTACCTTGTGCCAGACGTATTGGTTACCTTTTCCTCTGGATAACACAAGATAGATTAGATCGAGAGAGGGATCATGTCGTTTGGGCGCCACATGTTTCTCTGAAGCTCTGCCCAGACATTGTGATGGAATATTGGCCACATTCCAACTCACATAATTTGGTCTGTCAAGACTGCAAGATATATATACACATACACATGTGTATATATACACATACACACACATCGACCATGGAGACCGACACACACACACACACATACACACACACACATATATATATATATATATATATATATATATATATATATATATATATATATATATATATATATATATATATATATATATATATATATATATATATATATATATATATAGCCGAGGGGGAAAGACACAAGAGGGAAAGACTGATGTTTCCTTTGCTATGGTGCTAAGAGGTAGAAAATAACTCTGACTTCGTTATGGCCAAAGAAGAAAAGTAGTAAAAGAGAAAGAACCTCACACCGTCCTCAACTGACAAAAAAAAAAGATATAGTAATTAGGTAAGAAGGTACAAGATCTTGGACAGAGCCAAAAACTATTTTTATAGATGTTCACACCGGAAACACCATGTTAGAGCTCAAGCATTGAATTAAGGTGTTAGACTGTGGTAGGAATAGTGGTTGTAAAAACTAAAAGAGAATAATAAAACAAATCTAGGACACATAAACAAGCTCTTTATTTATTTCTTCTAACAGAACATGTTGGATAATAGCACACTCTCAGTCATGCATCATCTCTGTCTTGTCCAAAGCCCGTCTGGCTTCTCCTCGACTGTCCGGTGGTCACGAGGTATCTGCCCCTCGTGCAGCCCGTGGGAAGTCAGGTGTCTCGCATACGCCTGGTTGAGACTAGGCGTATTGCGTACTTATGTTCAAGGTGACACTGTCTTTCACGGGTACAGTACTGTCTTTCCTGTCTTCAGCATCTAGACTATTGTCCTTACCCCGTACTCACCCCATGTCCCCATCTCTATCGTCTGTCCTCTTCTCTGTCCCCTATAGGACCTTGACAGATAACACATGTCAATAACAGATACAACAGATAACTGTATATATCAAACAACAACAGTGGGTAACCCCTAACCAATCAGCAGCACTTAAGACAACAGGGTACACCAAGTACCACAACACAGGTGTTCCAAACAATAGCTGGTTAGACTGACACAATAAAGAACTTTGACACAAGCAACACTGCACAGACAATAAGGCACTACAAAAACATAAGTTACACAACATAAACCCCAAGACGCGACATAAACAAAAGAGTTGTGACACAAATTACTACACCACGATAAACCCAGAACTGCTGACACTTACTAGTCAGCCACTCGGCTTTCTCCTGTGACATAGGCTGACCACAGATCAACTCAGGGAATTGTTCCCACATATGACAACAACAGAACATCACTTTTGTTCCTATCAACAAGCCGAAACAGGGCACACTGCCCACATCTCTCACCAGCACGAACCAAGCTGGCTGACTGCTAACACAAAACTGGCTTCCACTCTCTTTGTCTTGCTAGAGTTCCGGCAGTTGCCAGAGTCAAACTGCTTTAACAGGCCAAAACCAAGGTGCATAAGTTTGGCGCTGTGATATATATATATATATATATATATATATATATATATATATATATATATATATATATATATATATATATATATATATCACAGCGCCAAACTTATGCACCTTATGATAGATGATAGAGATATGTATATATGTCCCATGCTCAGTCTTCGTAGACTTAGATGGGTAGGACATGTTAGGAGAATGGATGATGGTAGAATATCAAAGGACATCTGTTTTGGTGAATTACAGATGAGTAGGAGATCTCAGTGTCGGTCTCTACTACGATACAAAGATGTGTGTAAGTGTCGCAGAATCAATGTAAGTTAACGATAAGAAGAAAAAACTAACAGAGAGAGCATGTTTTCAAGGCCGCAATTGTTTGTTACAAGTAACGAAACATTTACGTCGGATCAAGGGAACCGACAGTCTTTGAAATTTCCCTAGGAAACGAAGAATCTATCGGCATTGTTTGATGGATCGGCGTTCGAGAGGAACAGACGGTTGCTTGGGTTGTAGAAAGGGGAGATGAAAATTCCAGTGAAGTTAGAAATGGATAGTCTGCCCTTGGGACCATCTGGTGTTGACATCAAAGGACGTCACTAGAATAATCCAAGACTGTTTGAAAACTGACTTGTTGCAGCGATTGTAAACAAGAGAGTTGGCATAGACGGACGGTGTTTCGCTAGCTCTGTATGAATTTGGAAAACATCTACCGTGTACGGGATTAATTAAATTTAATATACACTTGCTTGTCATGGCAAAATGTAGATGTGAGTTAGGAGTAAAGCAGTGTTACATAAGGTACTCCATAGATTGTATTTAGATATAATTAATGTAGGATAGACTGGTGATAGTAGAGTTTAGTGTGTTGCGTTCTGGTTAGGTAGTAAAAGAGTGTCGGCTACTGTAGGCAGCTGCATTGTAAAAACTAGCTAGGGTGATATGATAATTAGCTCTGCTAGTGAGAATAGTGTAGTGGGGTGATATTTGGAGAGACTGAGGATGAGTTGGGAGATAGGGGAAGTGCCCAATGGTAGGATCTTCCAGTGGGGTGCCCACTGGGGTTCTGCACTCTGTCTATTGGTTTTTCCTGGTCTTATCCTAATTCGGACCAAGGTGATGAGCTCCTCTGCTCCATGACAGAGTTTAGTTCGCTGATAATTATTTGAGCGAGGCCGTAGGCCTACACTCAGCTAGTAAGGTCAGTGACTAGTGCTCTCACCAGGTGTGTTATTTCTCTAACAGGTTCCCCGCCAGTTACGAGGAAGCTCTACACTGGTTTTGATGAAGTTCTACTCCGGGTAGGAAGAACACAAGATGAACAATCAATGTTTTAATAAGAGGAATAACTTCAGAGAAGAAAGTTTATACAATAGTGTTTATGCTGGGCCCATGATCAGGAGGGTCCACCAGAACATAGCTCAGTTGAGCAAATCCATATTAACGATTCCTGTGTGATAAGGTTCACCTAGGATGGGTGATGTTCGTTGTTACACCACATATCAAATGAACACTAGGGTGTAAAAAGGAACATAAACGTAGCATTCACATGGAGTTGTAGATTCCAGTAGAATATTACAAGGGACATTGTGTTTGTGATAATCGAGACAATAGATAGAATCAAATGTGTTACCAATAACAGTGATACCTAGTTTCACAGTACAGTTATTGGTACATTTAAGAACTATAGGGTCTTATAGGTTTCAGTGCGTAACCGATCCATGATCAGTGTTAAACTATAGACTGTATCTATTTCGGATGATCATGTATATGGATTATCAAGGAGCTACCGGAGAAAGTCAGCGACTGGCAGGAGAGACACATCACTCGGTGAGGTTTTTGTGTGCTGAACTAACGTGCTGTGGAGTAACCTTGCTAGGATGATCTGACTTGGCTCCTAATCTGCTGGTCCGATTCTACACACATTATTGTACACGACACACATTCTTCGCATACGCTTCTCACACACATTACACTTTTCTGTTAATAAATTAATTGTTATTAATGTGACAGATAGAAAAGAAGGAGGAAGAAGGGGAGAGGAAGGAGGGGAGAGGGAGAAGGGAAAGAATAGGATGTTGAGGGAAATGATATAAATAGTGTGAAGCCTAAAAGTTCGTTCCTCAGTCGAACTCTGCCTACAACGCACTATCTTTGATAATAAGGAAAAATGAAGAGAGGAACAGAGAAGGAGAAAGAGGATGAGAGTAAGGGATACGACAGGTTTAGGTTCGTGTCTCCGCGTGAGAACAATAGTTAATTATACTATTGCACCATCAATGTCTCGTGGTGTATGTTACCAGGTTATAGGAGAGTTGTACAGCTCACCTCACAATGCCTCTAAGCTACTCTACTTATATTACAATCTCAGACTGACAAGTCGAAATAAAAGGCAACTCAAACATATATTTATTTCCTTCTGAACAGTAACAGAGTGACAATCTACAACATGATCGCACAGAGTAAACAGTACATGCATTGCAGACACATAATGCATAATCAATTCTAATAATACAACACGACATTACCTCACAAAGGAGAGATAGATAGTGTAACAGCCTATGCAACTGGATGTTAGGGGAATACTACCTACAATCACCTACTAACCGCATGAAGCGAAGAACTAAAACTAGGATTTCCACCGGCCTTTTGTCTGCCCTGCAGTAACCGTTCTACAGGCCTATAAGTGGCCCATTTACTTAATCCGAATACCCATTGATCCATAGATTGATCCATCAATCCATATACCCAGGGATTAAATTCGCCACCATCCAACTTGTTCCGCGGGTAACTGTTTATTCAGCTATGCCCGGTATGTCTAGGCAACTCAAGTTTACCCAGGCAATGCCTGAAACATTATAAAACAATACCCGTGAGTTTTATGTCACAATAAACTTTAGTCTTTCACTACCTACAAAGTCCTTAACATCTATTGCTTCTCTATCTATGCTAGTATTAATGTATCTTAGCCATAACATAAATTAACAACAGTATTTTAAACACAGTAATTTATCGTCTATATATGTTTAACTAACATTATTATCGCCTATTTCCCGACGCGCCGCCTACAGCCAACATAACCCTAAAAGTATTTAACCATTTACCCGAAGATTTGAACTCGTTGCCCGTACCACGCCAGGCCAACTTAACTACACAACAGCAGAAGCGAGACCTCCTGTCACCTATGTCCAGTGAACAAAAGACCCGCATTCCTTTCCACACCGCTCAAGTCTCTCCGCCGATCTCACCTGTCCTTATTGTCTGGTTGACCCAGTGGTCGCTTCCCGTCTGCTAGGTTTTGGTCGCCGTGTTTATATTCCTGCAGTACTGCCATCTTTTCGTATTCACATGCAGTTGCACTCGCCTAGTTCTCATTAATTGTGTACGTCTAATTGCCCAGTTTACGTGCACATGTATAGTTTATCTACACTCTGCTTATCTAACCGATTAATATGACTCCCAACACTATAAACCAGCCATTTAAATATAGGTCATTTGCAGGACGTCGCATCCAATCCTGCTCCTTGTCGGGTCGCGGTAAGTTCACCTACTGTAGTTTGCTATAGCTCTCTAAACCAAGATACCTGATTATAATATACAATTAAACTAATTAGGTCTAGGTCTTATGTCAACTTACATTCTTCTTCTGCCGTCCCGTTGTTCTTCTGGGTTTCATATTTGAAATACGATTGCTCTCTTCAACCTCTCGTTTGTCGTGGATCCCACCACACGGTTTCCAGTCGTATTTGACATTAATCTCCTGTGTGGTTCCGATTGACCTTAGTCTCCTGTGTGGTTCCGATTGCAGTGTCTCTCGCTAGTGGTTGTCCTATTTGACGATTAGCCATCTACTGCAAGTAACGAGTGGTCTTCTTAGCCAACAGTCCCTCTCAAATGGCTTGCACGCCATTTTGTGATCCTCGGAATTTGCGTTCCACTCCATCAGATTTATCTATCTGGAATAAATGGTTCACAGATCCTTGACCATCCTACTTTTCTTCGGCGGTCTAGACGAAACCGTGATATGTGTATCTTTTCCGTCTTTAATACCGCCCCTCCATCTTCTTAGACACTAAACAGCCTGGGATATAGACATCACCATTGCTGAAGTTCCCAACTCACACTTCCTGGGCTGGGCGATAGCCCAGCCCTCGGCCCTGTTGCTACCGCACTCTTGCTCGTTCCACACTCCTCTAAACTGACTGGATCCAAAGTATATATCACCTCTTGAGTTGGCGCCTTTCTTGAATCACGTGACCACGCTTCTGTCATCTCGCTACGGTCATCCAATCAGTACCTCGTGTACCCTGCTTAATTTGCATACTCACTCTGCATTAACCCAAATCAACATTGCTAGCTGGAGTTCACGGCCAAGTTCAGTCCTGAGTTCATGTACTTTTTCCCGCTACCATAAATTTGGAGTATGGCGTTCCCTCATGACAGGCAAGGTCACTTCCAATGCAGCCTGTACTCATAAATTATGCTGCTTCCAACGTTCACCTGTTGTCCACCTGACAGCTTAAACCTAAAGTATAGATTACATCCGGCACTCCTCTCCCTTAGAAACTGCTAGCTAACAATAGCCGATGACCTTGCGGCTATTCGGCAATGCAGTCCCGCTCAAACTGGTCCTTGAACTTTCTGTTTCCAAAAAATATTCCAGTTCATGTTCTCCGGTAAACTTAGGCGGTATGTGAAAACCATTTTCCATACTGTCTCATTAATTTTTAGAAGCTAGAGTTGTTGAGTATGTTGAGTTGGGGAAGAATGAGAGGGGGCATTATCCAGTGATGATAGAGGGAGAGAAAGAGGTGTCCATAAACTGAGGGAGTGTGGAGGACGGAATCTAGTGGATTCTCCAGGATAATGATAGGGGGTTAAAATGTAATGTGTGTGTTGATTCCCCTCACTCCAGGGACGACACTTTAAAGGAACACACGACAGTACGCTGGACATGATTGATACAGGCATTGATAATGCACAGTGGGAGCAAGTCGCCGCTGACGATAGTTTGTGCTTCAAAAGGCATAAAAATTTTT
>JACEFZ010026012.1:0-47560 GCA_014155875.1 Cepaea nemoralis | reverse complement strand
TTTTTCCTAAGTGATCGTTTACATCACAGTAAAATCAAGACACTGACCATAACACCTGTACCAGGAACACTAGTAGATATAGATACCTGAAAAATTAACATTTTGAATTACAATTGGTGAATTCCTATCATTAACCAATTAACAGTGTGTGTTACAATTGGGGAATTCCTATGAACAATTAAATACTAACATTTAGTTTTCCAAAGTGACAGTAACATTATTTTTAGGATTCTCTGATCACAAAACATTTATGAACAGAGTAGTTACACTGTGTGTGTTAGATTGATGATCAATATTGGACTGTTTCTACTATTGATGATCAAGCATCTGGATTGTCCAAGAGCTATCGGAGGAAGTCGACACTTGGCCTGAGAGACACATCATTTGGGTGAGGTCTTCTGTCCATCATATATGGTGCTGTTGTGTGGCCAGTACAGTGATGAAACAGACTTTGCTCCTGAGCTATTCGGTCTGACTCTACATACACACTAGATTATACGACAGACATTCTACACATACACTTTGCACATACATGACACTTTTCTCTATTAAACTAATTTGTTGTTTTTGTTAGAGCCAGTGTTGTGTAGTGTGTTTTGGGAAAAGAATTAGAGGGGGCTTCGTTCAGTAGTAAGAGAGAGAGAGAGAGAGAGAGAGAGAGAGAGAGAGAGAGAGAGAGAGAGAGAGAGAGAGAGAGAGAGAGAGAGAGAGAGAGAGAGAGATCCAGAGATTGACGGGGTATTGTGGACAGAAATCAAGAAGATCCTCAAGATATTGATATGTGGTTACAAGAATGTTGGTGTTGATTCCCCTCACCCCAGGGACGACACATATATATAATACGACACGCACCAATCAGCGATAAAGCTGAATTTGATAAGGAGTTTTACTGGATACTTCATATTATTATAAGTAATCAAAGTATTGCCAATATCGAAATTATATGAGAATCTGAATATCAATATATGATCGGATAACACAGGTTATAGAGGCAACATGGACTTGCGGTAAGGCATTTTTTTTTTTTGCATATCCTTTACAGGACATCGCTGTCAATACCAGCATCTTTCAGCTGTATGTTGATTTCTTGGCAAGATTACGCTCAGTAGTTTGCCATTGCTTTCTGAGCGGCCGGCTCACATACCCCGTAAATTACCGATGCGATTCGAACCACTGCTGATTCTCACCGTCATCACGTTACCTACGAGATTATACGAGATTGCGGAGAAAAGTCGCTAACCTCTAAGCCAGGAAGCCGGCTGGTAAGGCATGAGGAGTAGAATTATTCACTGGTGTTTAAGGAGTTATATATATATATATATATATATATATATATATATATATATATATATATATATATATATATATGGTTAAGTAGTATATATATATATATATATATATATTATATATATATATATATATATATATATATATATATATATATATATATATATATATATTTCATAGTTTGAATGATTTTTCCACATGATAGAATACACAAAGCAACGTGGCTGTCACCGAATTATAATCATCATCTTTTGCCATGCCGATAAGCGCGCTCGGTCATATTTCCCCATCTTGCACGAAAGCCAGAGTGGTGGATCAGCTCCGTATTCTTGTCTCGACCATGCAACATAGCCAAGCCATCCAGATATTTACTTCTCTGCTCTCTCCTTGTTCTTTTCTCCTCAATCTTGTCTGCTGTCACCAAGTTTTCTCACTTATTTCTACTTATAATAGATACAAACAAATTGATCATGTTAATTTTGATGGAGACTGTGTCTATGGGATAGCCAACGAATTCCAGAATTCCACATACCTGATGCAATATCAACTACAGGCTATTTGGAATCAGACCACCTTGTATTGATATTTAACAATCGTAAATCGGTTGATCACAAAGCAATGGCAAACAATTAAACGTAACTTTACTAGAACATCACAAATGGCCAAAGAATACTGGGGTTGGTTGCGACATATACATTACTTTTTATCTTTTTTAATATGTGTAATTAAATAAATTTAATCATCTCTATATTTCGCGACATTTCTCAAAGGAGCAAATGTATACTGACATCACCTTTGCTGATAAATTAAATTAAGTTAAAATTCCAAAGATAAGTAACATCTTATAAGCACGAAAGTCAACGCAATGTATGATATATCAGAAATCAAGAAAGTAAAGATCAATTTATAGCTACAACCTCTAGTACGTTGTACTAAGTCCTGCAACAGTTAGTCAACGAGATGCGTCAGGAAAACTGTTGTAAAATGTATAGAACCTGTTTACACCCCTCTAGGCGCATTGGGCATACGGTGCTGCATCCATAATGGTACCGACCATTTGGTATTCGGGGGGGGGGGGGGGGGGGGGGGTTATTGTGTGCAATATCACATCCGTCGTCTTCACTTCCCAAGACATTCGTGGCACACATTTTAGGCTGGGTCGACCTGGGAGCCAAGATCATTTTTTTTTTAAATATCAGAATCCGTCCAGCAGAGAATCGAACTCATGACCACCAGATACGCAGGCGAGTGGCTAAGCTCTAGACCACCGAGGCTCCCGGTAGAGCGTTTAGGAATAATCTACATAGAAACAGCTGGAAAATGGTATAAGATGAAACACAGACATAATTGGCTATTGCATATGTCATCACGTTATGAGAAAAAATACACTGGAGAACTTGGTGACAACTGGCAAGCTCGAGGGGAGGATAACAAGGGGAAGACAGAGAAGTGAATACCTGGATGGCTTGGCCACGTAGTATGGTCGAGTTAAGAACACTGAACTGATACATGACTCTCGTGATCAAGTGAGATGGCGAAACATGACCATCCACGCTTATTGGCGTGGCACATGATGAATGAATATTTTGCCACAATACTTAGAAACACAGATCTGACATATAGTGACAAGAATGCTCTACTTGACAAGCCAAGCTGACTGTTGTTTTTCCGCTCGCTTTGAACTCAAGAGTATTCCATAGGCGTACTACTACTTCTAATGCACTAGACTGATTTTACGTGTGGATTAGCTTTTCCTATTACCATTGTCCCTTGCCATTAGGTGAACCCATTCCGACTTCTGAGGTACTTGTAATTTACATCCCCAAGTCAAGAACGAGAAGTCAACATGTTAGTGCGATTGACAGGTGTAGGGATTAAACCCGCTACCTAGGCTTCAGCATACCGGAAATTAACGAGTCATGAAGACCTCCGCAAAGCCGGCATGAAAGCTGGTGTTGAGAAGTAACCGGTTGCTGGCAAGCACTTGAGACATTCAAGATGTCTAGAACGTTGCACAAGTGGGATTCAAAACTACGCGCCAACAGCAGTCTTATGTTAGTAGTGAGGCGTTAATGTGTGTCATCCCCATATGGTAACTGTGAGGTGCTGCAGTGTGACATCCCACTATAGTATAGTATGTTAGGTGTGAGGTGCTGCAGTATGGCATACCACTATGATATGATAATTGTGGATGCTGCAGCGTGATATCTCACTATGCCGCATTGTAGCAACTCGATTATATTATGTTAATTTTGAGGTACTGTAGTATTTGATCCCGATCTGTTAAGTACATTGTAAAGGTAATGCAATGTAGCATTAGTATACCTTGACGATTATAACCCGTTTTTTTTTTCTGAACTACTAGCCGTTCAGGTGTCCGCAGAATATTTGTATGAATAAGAAAATGTATTTTCTGGCGCCAGCAAGAGAGTTTTTACAAAGTGTCTTGCATGTCCATCACAGGGCTTCGCAATCAACGGCGGCCATTTTTGACTGTTTGTGATTTGCTAGGCAACTGTAGTTCAGAAGCTTGCCATTGCTTTCTGAACGGCCGATGACTCATACCATCAAAAGCAACGCAACGCGGTCTACTTTAAAATCGTCCAGCTGATTTCGAATCCTCGATTCGGCCCGCATGTGTGGAAATTATGAAACCGTGTTTCACTATCTCCTAAGCCACAGACGTTTTACTTTAAATACTTAGACATTTCCCAGAGAGTGTCCGTGGCCAAGTGATTACATCAACTGCCTCGCGCTCAGAAGGTTTTGGGTTCGATTACGGACACCGACGTTCGGTTCACGCTTGCAATTTTCTCGGAGACTCATAGGGGTCGTCATTGGAGCTACGGAGTTCGTGCTTTGTGTGACACTTTCGGCAGGTCGTCCTGAGTAAAGAACCCAAGCCATATGGGATAAAACCCAATGGATCTTCTTGTCTTTTAAACTCTTTAAAAACTGCATTTCTCAGTGCTGTTATAGTATATATAGATAATGATCTTCCGAGTGGCGAAGAAATCCGGCAGTGTATTGTTAGTAAGAGTGAGAGGCCAGATCTCATGCGAGTTGAGCGGGAATTATGTATGTACGACTTTCGCATGCGAATAGAGATAGAGGTGATCACAGCACCAAAAGATGGATATCTAAATTTCCAATTCTTAGGCCACTTCTTATATGATATTCTGAGAATATGTTATGGCGGGACAGCAGCAGAATTCAGGATACATTTAAGTGAAATAAACAGGAGCCACGGTGGCATAGTGATTTGTTTGCATGCCTACCAAGACAGCAGAACAGGTTCAATCTCCAACAGAGAAAGTATTATTTTTTTCGACCAACATGCCTAGGGGGCCGAATCATCTTACAAATATTTGACAGCAAACAATTTTCAGAATGCTCTGGGAATTGTCGAGGAAAGAAAGGCGACGATGAAGTGAACTGGCCACCCCACCTCATATTTCGTGGCCTATAATATGTTATATTGGAAACAACAAGCTGCCATCAGAATTGATAATGAAGTAGGTCAATATCAGCCTATTAAAAGAGGTGTGAAACAGGGATGTGCAATGTCTCCAGATATTTTTTCCCAGCATAGTACTAAAATATTTTCAGAAATATAGAAGATATGGAAGGAATCAACATTGGGGCACGATACATCAATAACATTAGATATGCAGATGATACAGTCTTGATTGCAGACAAATAACATGACCTGCAACATTTAGTAGATGCGGTTGTTGCACACAGTGAGCAACTAGGGTTAGAATTAAATTGTAAGAAGACACAGATTATGGTCGTTACTGGGAAGAAGGAAATACCACAATGTTATATACGAGTAAATGGACATATTCTTAAGCAAGTTAATCGGTACAGTTATCTCGGAACAGTCATAACATCTGATGGGAGATGCCTTGAAGAGATTAGAACACGAATTGCCATTGCGAAGGTAGCCTTTTGCAAGATGACAAACATACTGACCAATAAAATGATATCCATTGAAACGAGAAAATGAGTGTTGAAGTGCTACATAGAACCTGTACTTTTGTATGGATGTGAAGCGTGGACAATGAGCAGACAAGCTGAAAAACATCTGATGGCTGTGAAATGTGGTTTCTGAGGAAAATGCAAAGAATACCATGGGCAGACAGAAAAACCAATGAACAAGTCCTGCAAGAAACCAATGAAGATCGTAAACTGATTAGAAACATTAGCCGTAGACAGTCACAATTTTTTGGACATGTTATGAGAAGAAATGAATTGGAAAACTTGGTGACAACTGGCAAGGTCAAAGGGAGGAGACCAAGGGGAAGATCGGGAAGTAAATACCTGGATGGCTTGGCCACGTGGCATGGTCGAGACAGGAACACGGACATGATCCCCGACTCTGTTGATCGAGTGAAATGGCAAAACATGACCGCCCACGTTCATCGGCATGGCACATGATGGATGGAATATGTTAAAGCTTGACACTTCACACCTTAACGTCAGTATCTGCTGACACTCTGCCGCGCACATGATTATGATTCTCCGCTGTGCATCTATTGCTGTCTTCTAGAAAGACTGATGCGTTAGCTTTTCTCTACATCCACTGTATTTGCGCCGTCCTCAAGCGCAACATTTCTGTTCCCTCAGTAGTACCTCTGCTTGTCGTTGTCATGTCAGTCTATATCTGTGAAAGCGTCAGACCACACATGGGTTCGCCCAGACCGCAGTGACAAGGGTTGGGCCTGCGAGTGACAAGAGATAATCTGCCGACAGATTGTCCAGTCTCATAGATGTGGAAGGCGTAAGCTGATACATCCCAACAGGCGTTCTAGGGTAAAGGGGGTAAGTAAAGTACGTAAAGTGAGTAAAGTAAGTAAAGCAAGTAAAGTAAATAAATTAATAAAGTTAAGTAAATTGAGTAAGTAAGTAATTTGAGTAAAGTAAGCAAAGTAAGAACACTAAGTAAAGTAGTAAAGTAAGTTAAGTAAGTAAAGTAAATAAATTAAGTAATGTAAGTAAAGTAAGTAAATTGAGTAAAGTAATTAAATTGAGTAATTAAGGTTAAAGTAAGAACACTAAGTAAGTTTGTAAATTAATCGCAAAAGTGATCATGAGAGTATGGAGCCGGCGCCGAAAGCGTGGCGTGCTGATGAGCGTAATCTAGCCTAGGAATCAACATACAGCTGAAAGATGTGGTGTGACCGAAATATCTGAAACATGATGGACGCGGGTGGAAAAAAAGTAATAAATTAAGTAAAGTAAGTAAAGTAACCGCTTAGCGGAGTAGAGGTATCCCCTATCAAAGGAGATGTAAGACGCCTCCTTTCCTCCGTTAGTCTACAGGACACCCTTGGGCAAGGTGGTGTACCCGTTTAGCCCCCCCCCCTCCCCATCAGGGTCACAGCAGGTGGTGGATGGAGGGTGAGGGCAGCCGACAGATAGCTGTTGATTATGGTCTGCACTCTGCGGCGATAGGCAGATGATCTCATCAGTAGAGACAATGGCTATGACCACCGACTAGTACAGTAACTGCCCAGACGGAAAGCAATGGCAAACTACCTTCTGAAAAACTTACCTAGAAACCATAACAATCCTGAAAGAAAACATAATAAGAAAGAGATCTGGTGGCGAGACCCCAGGCCAGGCAGATCAGACAACACTGGGGAAGAGTGTGACACGGGGACCAGTACTAGTAATCGTGATGACGGGGTTATCCTGACTGTGTTACCAAGGAAATCACTTGTGTCAGACTAAGAAACAGAGTGAGAATAGCAAAGTGGAATGTGAAAAGTCTGTGTGAGGGAAAGCTTAAAGTAGTATGTGATGAGATTGAGAGATTAAATATCCAAATTTTAGGAATTAGTGAACATCGCTGGAGAGGCAAGGGACATTTCATAACTGAAAATGGAAGTCTGTTCATATATTCTGGTAGAGATGTCGGAGGCCAGAGTGGAGTGGCATTTTGTTTAGATAAAACAACTGCAAAAGCTTTAATGGGTTATAACCTAGTTAGTGATAGAATCCTTACTATCGGACTTAAAGGCCGTCCAAAAACCACAACTCTCATACAGCTATATACACCTACTTTAACAGCAGAGGAGGACGGAATTGAAGATTTTTGCAACCCACTGCAAGACACATTAAATAAGATTGGTCATAATGATATAGCAATAATAATGGGAGATTTTAATGCAAAAATAGGTACAGGAAGAGCTGAAAATGAGAGGCACGTTTTAGGAAAATTTGGATTGGGAAATAGAAATGATGCAGGTGACAAATTAATGTAATTTTGCACAGAAAATGAGTTAACGATAGCCAAAACACATCTGATGGGAGATGAATTGAAGAGATTAGAACAACAATTGCCATTGCGAAGGTAGCCTTTTGTAAGATGAAAAACATACTGACCAATAAAATGATATCAATAGAAACGAGAAAAAGAGTGTTGAGGTGCTACATAGAACCTGTACTTTTGTATGGATGTGAAGCGTGGACAAATAAGCAGTCAAGCTGCAAAACAGCTGATGGCTGTGGACATGTGGTTTCTGAGGAAAATGTAGAGAATACCATGGACAGACAGAAAAATAAATGAGTAAGTCCTTCAAGAAACAAATGAAGATCGTAAACTGATTAGGGACATTAGACGTAAACAGTCTAAATTTTGTGGGCAAGCTATGAGATGAAATGACTTGGAGAACATGGTGACAAGATGGCAAGATCGAAGGGAAGAGACCAAGGGGAAGACAGAGAAGTAAATACCTGGATGGCTTGGCCACGTGGCGTGGTCGAGACAGGAACTCAGAGCTGATCCTCGATTCTGGTGATCGAGTGAGACGGCAGAACATGACCGCCCACGCTTACCGGCAATGCACATGTTGTATGGATAGAACTGTTGCCCTGATCAGTCATGCAAGTAAAATTCAACTAAAAATCATAATGGGAAGACTTCGTACGAAAATGGGAGAAGAAATTAACGTGGTTCAAGCTGGATTTAGACAAGGAAGAGGAACAAGATATCACATTCTCAACATGAGTTTAATAATAGAGAAGTCCAGAGATTTTAATGTAAACCTATTCTCAATTGTATGGATTATTCAAAGGCATTTGACTGTGTACAGCATCAGAAACTTTGGGAAATCATGAGGAATATGGGCTTTCCATCGCATGTAATACTACTCATAAAAATGCTCTATCTAGACCACGAGCAGCGGTTAGAATAGTTGACGAGACATCAGATTGGTTTGACATCAAGCAAGGAGTCCGTCAGGGATGTGTGCTGTCCCCCTATTTGTTTAACCTGTACGCCGAAAATATCATGAGAAATGTAAGAGATGATATAAACAGAGAGCTATATGATGCCCTAAATATCGGTGGTCATGACATACCAGAGATTCGGTATGCTGATAATACAGTATTGCTATCCACAACACAGAATGGTATAGAAAACCTAATAGCCTCAACCCAGTTGAATAGTAAAAATCACAACTTATATCACAACATAGCAAACACAAAGATAATGCATACAGATAAAACTACTATGGAGAAAAAGATATATGTTAATGAGGAAAAATTCTAGGTGGTGCAAAATTTTGAATATCTTGGGTCATTGATTACCAACAACGGTGACACAATGAAAGAAATTAAACGACGACTATCAATTGCTCTTCAATGACAAAAATAACTGAAAAAATTATGGAGTGGGACAGACAGAACTACAAAAATTAGATTTTTAAGAGCATGCATCTTTGCATCTTTCCCATTGCAACATACGCCTGTGAGACCTGGACACTTACTAAACAAGCTGAACAGCGCATAAATGCCTTTGAATATAAATGTTATAAACGAGTTCTAAGAATATCTTGGGTAAAGAAAAGAACAAATGCATTCATACTTCAAAAGCTGAATATTGAAGAAGGCTAGCTATTAAAGACAATAAAACAAAGAAAATTGAAATATTTTGGTCACTTGAAACGTTACTTGAAACGTCACGAAAGTTTGGAGAGAACAATAATGGAGGGGTATATGCCTGAGAAGAGAGGAAGAGGAAAGCCAAATAGAAGATGGGTGCAGGATGTGGCGGATGATCCCCAGATGGGTGTATCGGATGCGGGACGTCTTGCTTAAGATCGAGAGGTTTTCCGGAAGATTGTTATGGGAGCGAGGTTCTGCAAAGGATATGCTACTGAATGAATGAATGAAATAAAGTAAGCAAATTGAGTAAAGTAAGTAAATTGAGTAAAGTAAGTAAAGTAAGTAAAGTTAATAAAGTAAGTAGATTAAGAACAGTTATTCAAGACCCTTTTACGCCCCGTTAGGTGTATTTACCGGCTGCTCAATGGCAAAGGGCTTACGAACGCAATTCGTAATCCCGCGAACGGCGTTCTAAACGATTTGGAAGCAGACCGTCTTGCATGTGTTTTTCATACAATGGTATTAGTGCCGGTCGTTCAAAAAGCAATGGCAAGCTACGGAACGTAAACCTGCCAAGAAATAACAAACACCCAAAGCAAATGCCGGTGTTGAACTGCAACGTCCTGTAAACGATATGCAGTTAACCCTTTAAGGCGCATTTGGCACACTGTGCTAGAGCCGTACGTTTATACACCGCCCGGCACTCAGTGGCTGATGTGTTTCATATCATGCCGGCCTATTTTACTTCCCAAGAAGTTTCTTGATATCAATTTTAGGCTGGGTCGACCTGTTAGCTTAGATTAGTACATTGCACGTCCCAATCAGCCCAGATGCGGATCCAACTAATGACCATCAGGGTGGCAAGCTAGCGTCTAGTCACTACGTTACAGAGGGTCAAGTAAACGGGAGCCAGTATATACGTGTAAATGAACTGTTATCACATATGTTACCTAGATGCCACATTTGTTTTAAAGGCACAAGATCAGCGGTCGCACCCTTTTTCTCAACTCTAGCAACGCCCCTGACACAACAGGCTTACACCACGAGGAGGTTTGCAAGATAAGTTCCTTTTTCACCACATTTTCCTTCCAAACCACAGAGCTATCACAGGTGTCCAATGTTTGTAATGATAAGTAAAAACGATGCCGCATTCTTGCTGGGGCAAATTAGATGAGTAATGTCATTCCGCCTGTCTAAATGGGTAGGGCTATTCATCCAAAGCCTATCGCTGCCACTCTACCTTGATCTACATAACAGTTGTATGTTTATCTTGGCACAATGTACACGTCTTAGAGAATCATTTATGCGGAACTTAGGGAGAGAACTAGACAGGTTCTAGCGAGTCAAGAGATGTGAAAACGAAGGGTTAGGGTTAGAGACGAAAGAAGAAAATCTTTAACAGTAAAACTAGAATCTCATTTCTCTGGAACCTACAGGGCAAACAAAATAGAAGGAGACGTGAAAAACATAAATCAAATCAAATCAGATCAAATCAACTTTATTTGAAAAGGGTCACAAATTGGGCACGCAGGCCCGTCTTACATTCGGCCCTTACAGAGAACTAGAGATATAAATGGCCCCATACAGAGAATTAGAGACATAAATGGCCCCATACTGAGAATTAAGAGACATAAATGAATAAGGAGATTATAAGGAAAAAGCTGCAGTGTACGACAAAAGATAGGATAGACTGACATGAAGTGGTTGAAGAACTATGCTCCAAAAGAAGATAAATGGAATGGGTTAAAAGTGCGGTAAAGATGTAAAAATGTAAATAACAGAAAAACACGTGCAGACCAGCTTTACAAAACACAATTTCGAAAAACAGAAAACTTTGCTACGACAAGCCTTGATCAGCATACAACAAGAAATAACAACAACAACATACAAACCACCAGGATGACACTACATTGGCGACTTTAATAATACGCAGAATGAACTTTTAAAGGCAAAGTAATATGTGGTACTTATCTCAGAGGCTCAAAATATATCATAGTGTGTGTGAATGCGGAGGTAAGTCATCTTATTTATCAGACAGTGCGAGGATTCAAGGGCATTTAGGAGAATGAGTGGATACGATCAGGGTATTGGGTAAAGGAATAATAATAATATATATATATATATATATATATATATATATATATATATATATATATATATATATATATATATATATATATATATATATATATATATATATATATATATATATATATATTGTTTTCCAAGATATAGTTTATTTTTATTTTATATTCGTTTTCATTAGTATATACATCTTTACAAGAAGATCTAAATGTAGTTTTGACATTTGAAAAATTTCTTGATTTGTAAATCACTACATTAAAATTTTTACTCATGAAAAAGGGACCTCACTAAATAAATCACCGTCATCCAATAATATTATGGATCAGTATTTAGCGCAAGGGACAACACCCACAATTACGTTAAATCTTATATTTATATTAAAATGCATATTAGATACGCAGATGATACAGTCTAGATTGCAGACATTGTACAGGACCTGCAACATTTAGTAGATGCGGTTGTTTCACACAGTGAACTACTAGGGTTAGGATTTAATTGTAAGAAGACACAGGTTATGGTCGTCACTATGAAGGAAGAAATACCACTATGTAATATACAAATAAATGGGCATATTCTTAAACAAGTGAATCGGTACAACTATCTCGGAACAGCCATAACATCTGATGGGGGAGAACAAGAATTGCCATGGCGAAGGCAGCCTTTTGCAAGATGAAAAACATACTGACCAATAAAAAGATATCAACTGAAACGAGAAAAAGAGTATTGAAGTGCTACATAGAACCTGTACGGACAGGTTGGCTGGCTCGGCAAAACTTGGTGGAGTATTGATGCATGACAAGGCAGACGTGGTTGCGGCCTTGTGGGAGCACGTGTACACCTCGGAGGAGGAAATGGATTACCATGGTCTGGCAAGAATGAGACAGCGAGGAGTGATGAGGGGACCTCGCCGACGCTCGATGCTCAGAGGAAAGGCGAGACGGACATATAATCAGATTGCTACTGGAACTATTGGTGTTGGAACTCTTCGCTGGCTGCTGAGGATGGGGACGGAGCGCTTATGGGAATGCCCCGAATGCTGTGATGTCGGTTCCTAAATCAATCAATCAATCAATCAGGAACCTGTACTTTTATATGGATGTGAAGCGTGGACAATGAGCAGATAAGCTGAAAAACATCTGATGGCTGTGGAAATGTGGTTTCTGAGGAAAATGCAAAGAATACCATGGACAGACAGAAAACCCAATGAACAAGTCCTTCAAGAAACAAATGAAGATCGTAAACTGATTAGAGACATTAGACGTAGACAGTCAAAATTTGTTGGGCATATTATGAGAAGAAATGAATTGGAGAACTTGGTGACAACTGGCAAGATCGAATGGAACAGACCAAGGGGAAGACCAAGAATTAAATACTGGATGGCTTGGCCACATGGCATGGTCGAGACAGAAAAATGGAACTGATCCACGACTCTGGTGATCGAGTGAGATGGCAGAACAAGGTCGCCCACGCTTATCGGCATGGCACATGATGGATGGATATTGAGGTCATATAAAATTCCAGATTACAAGAAGAAATTATTTTTTTAAACGGCACCGATCCCTGCTGCAAAAAGAAAATTTTATGTCGGTCCGCGAAAGTGAAAAGTTTTCGTAGCACTGCTCTATTCTGCACAATCAAATAGTAACCGTTGCTGTGGCTTAGGGGATAATGTGATACGCAGTTTCCTAATTCCTAACATACCCAGTCAAAGCTTTGAAATCAGCCACGAACGATTTGGAAGCAGACAATTTTGCGTTGATTAAGCTTGTAAGGCATGGGCCGTTAAGAAAACAATTATAAACTATTCAACCAAACTGCCTAATAAATCACAAAACGCCAATTAATGCTAGGGTTGATTGCCGTGTCCAGTAAAGGACATGCAACTAACTCTCTAGTTTTATATTAATTGTTATTTGTTCCTTTTTTTTTGGGGGGGGGGGGGGGGGAATTGTCCCCGAAGTAGATTCCTGCTATAAGTCTGTGATGTGATAAACCCATCATTTTGTTTAGGCCGAGAGCAATGAGAAATAGATGGCCAAACTGCCTTCATTTTGTTTAGGCCGAGAGCAAGGAGAAAAAGGTGGCCAAACTTTCCTTCATTTTGTTTAGGCCGAGAGCAAGGAGAGATATGTGGCCAATCTATCCTTAATTTTGTTTAGGCCGAGAGCAAGGAGACATAGGTAGCCAAACTTTCCTTCATTTTGTTTAGGCCGAGAGCAAGGAGAGATATGTGGCCAAACTTTCTTTAATTTTGTTTAGGCCGAGATCAAGGAGAAATAGGTGGCGAAATTGTCCTTCATTTTGTTTAGGCCGAGAGCAGGGAGACATAGGTGGCCAAACTTTCCTTCATTTTGGCAATCGAAGAGCACAGGCGCCGAACCCGCGTCCCTTGGTGTTCATGTCACAATCAGAAATTCGCTATCAATTTCGATAGCGAGCCCGTCAAGTTTTAGTCGTCTATATCACCAGCTGTCTCCATATTAATACACCAGTCTTTTACCTATCTATTCATCTCTATACCTGATTATCTACATTTATATTTCCGTGTTAAGGCACTAGTACTCATTTGCCCTTGACCGTATTTCTGAAGCATACACAACCACCGATATTCCGCGACAAGAGATACATAGAGACATCAGTCCTCTCACTGCAGCCACATCTCTGAATACGATGACAACCACTCGAGACTTCATGTCTCACTACGCTCTTTCTTTCAATGTGATCTCTGATTTTATTCTTATCAAAACAGCGTTATCAAAACAGGTTATTATTTCTGAAAAGTCATGTATTGAACGCTCCTCATGCATAGCATATGCAGGCCAATGAACACATGTTTGTGAGCTTCATTTTTGTATTTCAACGTTTTCTTAGCATGAGCCATGCCTCAGTATCTGGCCAAACTCCATGTCGTGGTTATTTCGGCGGTTTACGTCAAGACACCTAAATCTCTTCTACGTGTGTTTTAGGTCTCATTTAATTTCGTTTGCACTGTGGGTTCTTGAAGAAACATTGTCTTATTATACTATTAAGCAAGCTTCTAGAGGTCACCATGGCCTAATGGATAAGAACGCGTGTTCTTAAACATCCGGTGTGCTGATGCCGAGGTAAGGGGTTCAATGCCTACACCAGAGAGTTGGACTAAAATGTTTACTTCTCGTCCTTGACTTGGAGACATAAATTACAAGTACCTCTGAAGCCTGATTGCGAGGGACACTGGTAACAGGGAAAGCTAATCCACTTGCAAAATTCAGTCCAAGAGTTACTAGAAATAGTGTGTATGGACTACACTTGAGTTCCAAGTGAGCGAGCGCAACAACAACAACAAAGGGTTTCTTATCTTATCTTATTCAGCGTCAGTGTCTTTTCCTAACCTCTAGATTCACTAGATGTGTATAGTTCTCTCAGTGGTTTACACATAGGTGATTCCGTCATGTCGTGTGAGAGTCCTCTGTCCTACCCTTGCATCAGCTCATGGCTGACAAGATGGTGAACCACGCAGTTTTAATTTCCCCGACACACCGACTCGAGGGTTCGATATCAGCCGCCAGTGATCTGAAAGCAAGCTGCTTTGCGTTTATTTCGATGGTATGAGGCATCGGCCGTTCAGAAAGCAATGGCAAACTACTGAAATAAATTTGCCTAATAAATCACAAAAAGCCAATACATGCTGGGGTTGATTGCAATATCCTGTGTAACAAGCAACTAACTCTGCAGTTCATTAGTAATTCTTTTAGTCGTCTACATTACCAACTTACCATATATATAAGGAAGGAGCTACACAAAATAGTACCTTTGGCAAGGTTTGATTGGGGACCTATGATCTGTTATGTGATATCTCCATCACATTTCTAGGCAAACAGCAAGAGAAACAGGTGGCCAATCTTGGCCTCATTTAGGCAAGCAACGAACCCAGGCGCCAGTTGGGGATAAAGGGCAAAAGAAGAAGAATATCATCGGCTGTCTATATAATTGTCTGTCTATCTATTAATCTCTCTATATCGCTGTGTATCTATATCCGAGTTGAGGCATTAAAGAGTGTGAACCTTTCATGTATCATTGACCGTTATTCTGAACCATACATAATCACCATGTAATTCACTGGAGTCACGTCTCTGGATACAATGACAAGCACTTGAGACTGCGACTGTCACTCGGTTCTTTCTTTCCATGGGATCTCTGTTTTTATTCTTGTCAAAATAACGTCAAGAAGTAGGCATTATTCCTAAAATGTCATGTATTGAACGCCCCTCATGCATATCATATGCAAGTCAATGGACAAATATTTTTGTTTTTCAATTTTTATATTTCAACTTCTTTCTAGCATCAAATGTGGACAAGTATCTGGCCAAATTTCATGTCATCTATATTTCGAAGGTTAAGGTCTTTTCGACGATTAGGAGGAATAACAGATCCATGAGAATATCGATATATGAATCCCATAAACGGGCACTCTCCCGCTGTTTTATGTTTCACGTCGACGCCGCAAGGTACAAGAGGAACAAGATGAGATAAGGTCTTGTTTTGTTCACAGAGAGGAGATGTATAATATTGTTCAGGCCATCATGGTAATGGATTAGTGTATACATAGGCAAACGTAGCTGGTCAAATAACCCGGTGTAACAATCACCAAAATTAACACGCCAAGTACTCTGTAACAAAGTGTAGAAGTATCAAGACATGTACTCTGTGTATATTTAGGCTGAAAGTATTAAATCAACTAACTACATGTAACAAAAGACAGTTGGACTTCGGAACCAACAACAATATATCCTGGCCTACCACAGGGATCACCATTATCTCCGGTACTGTTCAACGCCTACACAGTGAGAATCACCAGTGAGCAGATCACTGGACCTGGCAGGACATTTTCGTATGCCGATGATGTTTTAGTGTATCGTCAGGGTAAGGATAGAGAGGAGGTTGCTGTGGAACTACAAACCGAACTCAATCGCATAAGTACTTGGTGTGATGAAGCTGGGGCAATGGTCAACCCAACAAAGGCAACAGTGACTTGGTTCTCGTTGAATAATCATATTGTCAACAATCCAACACCAACTGTAATGCTGTGTTCAGAGACGGTGGAAAGAACGCAGACAATGAATTACCTGGGGATACGGTTTGATCGAAGCCTTGCTTATAATGTGCACATAGACCAGGTGATAACAAAGGCCAAGCGGGGTTTGGCAGCGATGCGGGTGATGGCGGCAGCAAACTGTGAGCAGCGCCATCTATGTCTTCTGTACGAGGGGCTGGTCATGTCTGTTTTGGAGTATGCAATGGCAATCCTGACTCTCAGCCATATGCAGATAGAAAGTATGGAAAGGATACAGAATGAAGATATGCGCATTATTCTTGGATGTACAAGAGATACAGCATGCAGGGCGATGCGCTACCTTCTTGATTTTCCAACCATTGAAGAGAGAATACAAGTTTGCAGGGCACGCGCCTACCTCAGAATTAACGCAAACACACAACATCCACTGCATAGTGAAATTAGGAAGGTGAAGGGCAGCAGGTTAAAAAGAGGACGGTCGTGGATGGGTCAAGCCGAAGACATTCTTCAACAGGTGTGTTCGCTTGAGGACTTAGAACCTGGCGAGCAGTGGGTGCAAATGCCAACAGAATTCTGCACATCCTTTTCAGTTTGCATCCAACTAGATAGAAAATGCAGACAAGAAAATCCGGCTGCTGTTGAGGCTGAAGTACAAGCGTTGATTTTCGAGAATTAGCTAGACGGTGACGCGGTCATCTACACAGATGGGTCGGTCGTCCGACATGTGAGAAGCTCATGGGCCTTTACAGCTCGGGCCGGAGGGAGAATTGTGAAGGAGGACTCTGGTGCTTTCACTGAAACTACAAGTAGCCTGACCATGGAAGTCATGGCAGTAAGTAAAGCAATAACATGGCTCGAGACACAGACATTCACTAGGGCTTGTTTCCATGAACATGATCAAGAGGATAGAGGAGGGGTCGATCCGAAGAGAATGGTTGCTGCCTCTGAAGCGGTCTCGGCTGGCAAAGATTAGTTTCATCTTCGTGCCAGGTAATGCGGGAGTACAAGGAAATGAGCGGGCTGACAAGCTCGCAGGTGAGGCTACTGTGGAGGGCGGACGCGCCATGGACCAGGCTGACATTCTGAATGCTCTACGAGAAGTGAGACTTTTGCGAGAACCAAGTGATGACTGTGAATCTACAACAATGGCCAGACTGCGAGAGCAGCAAATTAAAAGAGGGGTGGCCAAACAAGAACACTACGCAGGAAGCCAAAGAAGATTGATAAACCAACACAGAACTGGCGTCGTTAGCCGCTACACGCTGCGGGATTTGCTGAGGAGGGGATCCGAGCACTTATGGACTGAATGGTTCGATGTGCAACGAGGATGATCTGTCGACTAACTAACTAACTAACTAACAAAAGACAAAAGTAGCAATACAAGTAACCCTTTGTAACAGTAGTCAGAAGTAACACGTCAAGTACCCCGTGTAACAATAAACAACGGGAACGCGTCAAGAAAGGCCACGTAGCAATAATCAAATATAATAAGTCAAGTAACCCTATCTTTTGAGTTCAACACACCCGGATGCCCAAAGAGAAAATAAACCACCTCCAAAATGTTTAAGCAAGATATTGTATCCAATTTTATAAGAAAACGCCGTTGGAACTACATCGGCCATGTACTCAGAATGTACAAGACAAGACTCCCCTACCAAGCCCTCATTTGGTCACCAGTAGGGACAAGAAAATGGGGAAGACCAAGAGAGACTCTGCGTAGAACCATCATCAGAGAAGGTTCATTCAACGGCCAAGTGAACATCCAAGATCTACAACAGGTAGCAGTGAACCGCCAGACATGGAGAGCCATGACTTCTGCCCTATGCGCCGACATAGACTCAAGAGGAAAGACTAACTAACTAACTAACTAACTAACTAACGAACCCTGTCTAACAATTCGCAAAGTATCAAGACAAGTATTAACTGTTGCAATAGGCCAAAAGTAACAAGTCAAGTAACCCAATGTAACGAAAGACAAAAGTAACAAAACAAGTAACCCCGCTGAGCAATAGTCAAAAGTAACAGTTGAAGTAACCCGAGTAACAAAATACAAATATAACAAGTAATCAAGTGTAACCAAAAAGAAATATAACAAGTTACTTGTTATAATCCAATGTAACAAAAGACAAAAGTAACACAACAAGTAACCCCGTGTAACAATAGTAACAAAAGTAACAATCTAAGTCATTCCTGTGTAACAATTGTCAAAAGGAGCAAATCAAGAAACCCCGTGTGCCAGTAGTCAAAAGTAACAAGCTAAATAACCCAATGTAACAATAATCCAGATTATTAACAAGTAAAGTAACTCCGTGTAACATTAACGAAAAGTAGACGTGTAATATGAAAGAAAAGACACAGGTCAATAACTCAGTATGCGTGCCATAAAGGGAAAATGGGGATATTCTGTGTGATCATAGCTTCAGATCTCAGTAGGCAAGCCTTGATATATATGTTTTGCATATCCTGTACAGGACATCGCTGTCAACATCAGCATCTTTCCGCTGATTGTTGATTTCTTGGCAAGATTACGCTCAGTAGTTTACCATTGCTTTCTGAGCGGCCGGCTCACATAACCAGTAAGTTACCGACGCGATTGGAACCACTGCTGATTCTCACCGTCGTCACGTTAAATACGAGAGTATACGAGATTACGGAGAAAAGTTGCTAACCTCTAGGCCAGGAAGCCGGCAAGCCTTGATATGAATCAGGAAAATAGAAAGAGGGGAACACTTTTCGCTCCTTGAGACGTACAGGTTATTTGATGCTAGCCCCATGTTTTGTTTGGAGGCATGATTGTCTTTGGAAAATATAGCAGTTGGTACTGTTTTAAGGGAAGTTGAGTCACACAGACATCTTACCACAAACATCAGAAAGAAGCAGTCAACATTTCTTGGCCACATTATGAGAAGACAAAACCTGAAAAATGTTATGACAACAGGAAAGATTTGTGAAAAGAGAGATAGGGGAAAGCAGCGTGAAAAAAAATCTTGACAATCTTGTGTCATGGCAAGGAAGGGAGTCAACATAAGAATTGATCCATGCCGTCGGAGATGGTAATTTGTGGAGAAGCATGATCGCCCATGCCAGCAGGCAAGGCACTGGATGATGATGATGATGATGATGATGATGATGATGATGATGATGATTATCATGATTATCATGATGAGCTCCATATATTTATACCAATTGACACTTGATGGGTGATGTTGTAAATAGCATGCCTGTCGAATTTACTTCTCGGAAAATTGCAGGTACCCATCTTAGACTGCTACAACCTGGGATGGCAGATCAAAAAGTAAAAACAGTGCCACCTCGAAAGAGATTTGAACATATCACCGGATCGGCGGGAAAGCGTGTTAGCCAATGCGCTACCGTGGGTTAAATAAGTTAGTTGCATGTTCCATTATAGAAAGTTGCAATCAACCCCAGAACTAATTGACTGTTTGTGAAATACTAGGCAATTTTACGTTCAGTAGTTTGACATTGTTTTTATGAACGGAAAATGCCTCATATTATCGAAATCAACCCAAAGCTGTCTGCTTCCAAATCGCTCGCTGCTGATTTCGAACATTCTTCTTCTTCTTCTTCGTTCATCCGGAGTTTTTTTCCGGATGTGATTGCGTTGTGCCTGTTTACAGCAGAGCTGCGTTCTTGCGCCGTTAGGCCGACACATCCTACTTCTGCGGGCATTTGTTGACCGGGTTAACCTTCCCGGTTTTCGAACATTCGACACGGCATGTGAAATTGCGCATCATTATCTCCTTAGCCAAAAAGCGACTCAATATGGGTTAAGTTAGTTAGTTGTATATCCTTTACTGGGAAGGTTTACGTTCAGTAGTTTGCCAATGCTTTCTGAACGACAGGCACGCATACCATTGTATGGAAACCAACCCAAGGTGGTATGCTTCCAAATCACCCGCAGCTGTGTTTTGAATGCGGGATTGCGAATTGCATTCGGAACCAATTTTCCCTTCTTCTTCTTCTTCTTCTTCTTCTTCTTCTTCTTCTTCTTCTTCTTCTTCTTCTTCTTCTTCTTCTTCTTCTTCTTCTCCTCCTCCTCCTCCTCCTCCTCCTTCTTCTTCTTCTTCTTCTTCTTCTTCTTCTTCTTCTTCTTCTTCTTCTTCTTCTTCTTCTTCTTCTTCTTCTTCTTCTTCTTCTTCTTCTCCTCCTCCTCCTTCTTCTTCTTCTTCTTCTTCTTCTTCTTCTTCTTCTTCTTCTTCTTCTTCTTCTTCTTCTTCTTCTCCTCCTTCTCCTCCTTCTTCTCCTCCTCTTCCTCCTCCTTCCTCTTAAAACTCTTATTCTTCGTACCTTTATCCCCCATTAAAGCAGATTCTCTGAGCCACTACTGGCCAAGCCGTCCCACATTTTGCCGTGTCCAGCAGCTCCCTCCATGTTCTACAGAAATTATTCATCTCGGCAAAATCTTTTCTCGGTGTAATATTTAGGTTTCCTCCTATTTCGTTTGCCGTGTGAGTTTCTAAACATGAGAGTGTCTAATTATATTGTCTTCATATGATCTCAGTGTGTGTCTTAACTCAGCGCCACCGGCTTTTTCCCATCTCTTTTTCACTGAAATATCTGCATGTTGAATGTAATCTTACTCCCTTCAATAGTACGTGAAGATTTATTAAGGACAACAATACGAATATGGTTTTGTGAAGGATATTAGTACGATAAGATTTCTTAAAGACAACAATAAGAAAAGATTGTTTCAATGACAATACGATCAGGTTTGTTATTGATCTTGCAATGCAAACAAATATAAACATAACACGATATGTAGATATAATATCTTATGCGGAGGACAAGAAACAAACCTTCAAGGAACAGCTGTTTTAAAAAAAAGTCTTAAAAGTCGGGAGTATCATCTGTTATAATTGCACCGGGATTTATGCCATATTCCTCCGTCTCTTTCCGCAGGGCGCCCTGCCGAAACTGTCGCACAAAGAGCAAAATCCAGTGTAGCTCCAGCGACGATCCCCAGGAGTCTCCGAGAAAAATGCAGTCGTGAACCAAAAGGCATAGCCCGGAATCGAAACCACACCCTTTGAAGAGCGAGGCAAACAGCTTGACCTCTTCGCCACGGAGAGAAAGTTAAATGAAATGGTGGTAACGTATAGTACACCTATCGGAATGATAATAAAATGCAAATATAACGGCTATATCAGTGTGTACGTATCGCATAGAAGATGTATCTACAAGTAGAACACATGCAAATACAGAGATGGGAATGTAACAAGGCAACATGGATAAGTAAATAAATAATGAACCACAAATGTCACGAAAATATTAACCTATGTATGTGCAATAAAGAAATACAATAATGGAGTATGAAACGATTATAATAATAAATTGAAATTGTAATCTGCACAGATAATGAATTAATAATGTTACTGGGATTCGCGTGGGCTAGCGGACGGGTGGGTGGGCGGACGGATGGACGGACAGACGGACGGAGATATATATATATATACATATATATATGTGTGTATATGTTTGCCATTACTTTTAAAGTGTGCAGGTGTAATTGTGACTAGATTTCGTCTTATTGAGGCACATCATATGAGTTTGTACTTGCTGCTTCAACACAGCTTCACCCTGTACATGTCATCGTGTACTGTCACCCTCTACTGCAGCCAGTTTTGCATCTTGAAGGGAAAGGCGGAGACGAAAGAAACCGCTATATAGCTCTAGCTGTTGCCTAGAATATGCGAAGGACTTATCCCCACACCCAGACGGTAGTATCTGTCGTGGGGGATATATTTGTCTTATAAGTCATAAGTATGTAGGTGTTAATCAATGATGATTTACGAGGGGGATGCAGGTGAAAATATTAAATATGTTATCGAAATTATAATAACCATGCCAATGTCCTGTAATCTGTCAATATTGTTGAGGATGTCAAGAGTGTTAAACATATGACATCGTGGTACAGATGAACGCGGGTGACTTCATGAGGACAGTTTAAAGATGGCTGCCCCAGATTTGACATGCACGAAAGAGGAGCAGCGTTCTGATATGCATTATTTGATCAGCCAAGGCGTGAAACTTATAGAAATTCATCGGCGAATGAAAGTCCAGTATGATGGTGCATGCCTTTCAGTCCAGCAAGTGTATGAGTGGAGCAGGAAGTTTCAAAACGTAGTGACTTCTATGACGAATTGTTCATTACCGGGTCAGGCACACCGAGTAGCGACCAAGAGAATTTTTTTTTTTTTTCAACAGGAATCCAAGCACTTTATCGACGCTGGGGGACTTGAATTGCGCAGCGGTGACTACATCGAAAAATGATACATTTGTTCTTTGCGTTTTCAGAATATATTCACCCCAAAAACAAATTTAAGGTATTTAATTGAAACTCCCTCGTAATACAACATGTAAAACTAAAAAATACATGTGTATTTGCAGATTCTTCTATAGCGGATATCGGTATATTGAAGGGCAATACAATATCTAATACATATTTTGCTTAGAATTTATATGTTGAGTCTGTAAGCTCACTTCCTCCCTGTAGTTTTGCTTCCCAAACCCACAGCTTAGTCCTCACTGAACTTTTGAAGGCAGAGTAGTTAAGAGACTACAACGTCAACCTCTAGCTCGCGCATACCTAGTTCTATTTAAGATGTGGACTAGATTTTTACAAATAAGAAAAGGATGGTATACGCCAGGTGTCCCTTGGGTAACGGATGTTATCTCTAGTCTTCTCGGACAAGGGCGTAGAACTCAGAGAATTCGAGTGCCCGCTGCGCTTGTTTAGAATCTCTCAGCAGTTGGATATCGAAACGAGCAGACTGAAATACCGTAAACCAGGTAACATTTCAATATTAGAATACCTACCCCCAAACGCATATTTGCAGCGTGTGTGATTCAGGTAAACACGTATGCAACCTCGTCTGTGCCAAGGGATTCGTGCACGTTGTTACCATCCTCCGTGTGTGATCTATGGTTGTAAGCTGGTGTACTTATGGAGATAACTATGGTTGTAAGTTGGGGTAATTATGGAGATAACTATGGTTGTAATCTGTGTAATTACGAAGATAACTATTGTTGTAATCTGTGTAATTATGGAGATAACTATGGTTGTAATCTGTGTAATTATGAAGATAACTATGATTGTAAGCGGGGGGGGGGGGGGTAATCATTGAGATAACTATGGTTGTAAGTTGGGGTAATTATAGAGATAACTATGACTGTAAGCTGTGTAATTATGAAGATAACTATGGTTGTAAGTTAGGGTAATTATGGAGATAACTATTGTTGTAAGCTGTGTAATTATGGATATTACTATGGTTGTAAGCTAGGGTAATTATGGAGAAAACTATGGTTGTAAGCTGTGATAATTATAGAGATAAGTATGATTGTAAGCTAAGATAATTATGGAGATAAGTATGGTTGTAAACTAGGGTAATTATGGTAATTATGGAGAAAACTATGGTTGTAAGCTGTGATAATTATAGAGATAAGTATGATTGTAAGTTGAGATAATTATGGCGATAACTATTGTTGTAAGCTGAGATAATTATGGAGATAACTAAGATTGTAAACTGGAGTAATTATGAAGATAATTATGGTTGTAAATTGGGGTAATTATGGAGATAACAATGGTTGTAAGCTGGAGTAATTATGGAGATAACTATGGTTGTATGCTACGGTAATTGTGGAGATATCTATGGTTGTAAGCTGAGATAATTATAGAGATAAGTATAGTTGTAAGCTTAGATGATTATGGAGGTAACTGTGGTTGTAAGCTTAGATAATTATGGAGATAACTATGGTTGTAAGCTGAGATAATTATGAAGATAGCTATGGTTGTAATATGGGATAATTATGGAGACAACTAAGGTTGTAAGCTTAGATAATTGTGGAGATAACTATGGTTGTAATATGGGGTAATTTTGAAGATAACTGCGTGGAATTGAAACTAACCGTTTATATAAACGAAAACCACAAACACGAAAACGTGGAAGCGACTATGTCACTGGTCTCGAACCGATGAGTTTAGCCAGACAACTCTGCTTCTACCTGTCCTTTGCCCCGCGAACCGGTAAATATTGTCACAGAAATTTAACACTTCTTCTTTTACCTATTCCTAACTCTCTAACCGGTCAAGGTTTTCACAGAAACGTAACAACTCTCCTTCTAGAAGTAAAGAATGTCTCACTTTGGAGAGGTTTATGTACAACTTCCCTTCTTTTACCCGTTCTTTGCCTCACGAACCTCACTGAATTTCAACATCACCTCTTCTTTCTGTCCTCTGGCTTCGAACAGCTCACTTATCCCACATAAATTCAATACCCCCTTGGCCTCTAGTCCATCATGGGCTTTGCACCGGTCAGTTTAGCTAAAGAACGTCAACACCTCTGTCCTCTGGTTTCGAAACCAGACAATTTAGCCGCGGACTTTCAGCACTCCTTCTTCCTCATGTTTTTGTGCACTCGAACCGGTCAATTTTGTCATAGAAGTTCAACACTCCCTCTTCTTTCTCTCCTTTGGCTTCGAATTGGTCCTTTCAGTCACAAAACGTCAACATCTCCCAGTCTACTCCCACCCCCTTTCTTTCCCGTGGCTTTTGATTTCAAACCGGTCAGTTTGCCACATAAATTCAGCAGCCTTCCTTCTCTCTGTTCTTTGGTTTAGAACCGGTCAATTTAGCTACAGAAATGCAATATCCCCTCTTCTCTCAAACACCCTCTCCCCCTGCCCCATTCCACACCCAATACACACACAAACACTGTTTTAACAACTTTAATTAATCAGACTTACCAAACAGGTTTCTCCAATAATACCGCAGTGAAACCCATTCGAGAAATAACTACAACAGCACACAAATGCACATGTTCGTGGCTGTCCCAGTCACACATATAAACTGTGCAATGACCACAGTGAGAACAGTAAGAATACTACCGCCGTGGATAAACTACAAGAAGAACCAAAGCCTCGATGACGCCACTCAACAGACACGGCAAGCGTGTGCAGTCGCTGATTCCTGTACGGTCTCGGCGCGCGATTGCTTTCATGTCTACCACTGCAATAATCGCTACTGGACCGCTACAAAATTGCGTAGCCACGCACTGCTGGAATACCAGGAAACCCCCTTTTATTGAAATTAGCATCCGTAATTGTGAATGGGTGAGCAGACTGGATCTAAAAGTTATAAAGCACAATATAAATGTTCGAGTGGCTGGGAATATATGATAAGTGAGCAGTAGTTTGACAATAATATAATTTATATGTTCCGTGAAACACGCTTTATCCTAATCATCATATTCATTATCGTCAGATTGTGCAAGATCATGAAAGAGATCTCAAGGTTGTGGAAAAGCTCTTTTTTTTCAAATAGAGGTGTTTTTAACCGTACGGCCTCAATGTCTAAAATATGTATTTTTAACAGACTTTCTAACTCTGATCCGTACATGCCCTCCACCCCCCCCCCCCCCAAAAAAAAAAAATAGACTGCCTTCATTCGTTTGCCATGCCTACGTCGCTACGTCCGAATTCGTTAGCTATTTGATCCACCTTTGTCTTCCCTATAGAAAGTACCCAAATCCCCAACACTTCTTCCGCTATATCGTCACGATGTGTTTGTGTGTTGTTATTTGACCTATGCTGGTTTAATAAAAAAAATTATGAGACCTATGGTGCCGTCTCAATGGTTTGATACTAATTCTGTCCGTATTCCATAGTTGTAGGTTCATGTGTATGATAAGACATGACTAACGAAGACACTCTTTTTGGAGTGTCTAGTTGGTCATGCGTCGAAGTACACTTGTTCCTGCAGCGAGGCGCTATCGTCATTTGGAGGTGACAGGTTCGAATTCAGGTTGGTAACTATAGCTTTCAAATTTTATGTTGTCTAGTGCGTCCTTTGGTCTCTACTTCCATCTTCTCCTTCTGTGAGTGCCAAACAATACTATGTATGTTTACTTATGTAACTTTCTTAACTGATCCACTTCCTGTCAGATGACCTACTAAATAATGTTTGCATGTCCTTTACAGGACATTGCTGTCAACATCAGCATCTTTCAGCTGATTGTTGATTTCTTGGCAAGATTATGCTCAGTAGTTTGCCATTGCTTTCTGAGCAGCCGCCTCACATACCCCGTAAGTTACCGACGCGATTCGAACCACTGCTGATTCTCACCGTCGTCACGTTACTTACGATGGTATACGAGACTACGGAGAAAAGTCGCTAACCTCTAGGCCAGGAAGCCGGCAGATGACCTACTGGTCGTGGCAAACAGATTGATTTTTGTACATTAGAATTTAGACTGTCTCCATGACTCAAGCTAAATGACTTCTTGCAGTTTGTATATTAGTGTTGTGTGTATGCTGACGAGTGATGTGAGCTGCGAAGTCCACTTTGTGACTTGGAGTTGTGTTATTGTTAGGTAGGTAGGTAGTTAGTTAGTTAGTTAGTTAGTTAGTTAGTTAGTTAGTTAGTTAGTTAGTTAGTTTAGTTAGTTAGTTAGTTTAGTTAGTTAGTTAGTTAGTTAGTTAGTTAGTTAGTTAGTTAGTTAGTTAGTTAGTTAGTTAGTTAGTTAGTTAGTTAGTTAGTTAGTTAGTTAGTTAGTTAGTTAGTCGACAGATTCAGTCCATAAGTGCTCGGATGCCCTCCTCAACAAATCCTGCAGCGTGTAGTGGCTAACGACATCAGTTCTGTGTTGGCTTATCAGTCTTCTTTGGCTTCCTGCGTAGTGTTCTTGTTTGGCCATACCTCTTTTTATTTGCTGTTCTCGCAGTCTGGCCATGATTGTAGATTCACAGTCATCACTTGGTTCTCGCAAAAGTCTTACTTCTCGTAGAGCATTCAGAATGTCAGCCTGGTCCTTGGTGCGTCCGCCCTCCACATTAGCCTTACCTGCGAACTTATCAGCCCGCTCATTCCCTTGTACCCCTGCATGCCCTGACATAAGATGAAACTAATTTTTGCAAGCCGAGACCGCTCCAAAGACAGCAACCACTCTCTTCGGATCCATCCCGTCTCTATCCTCTTGAGCATGCTCATTGAGTAGCTAAGGAAATGAATGTCTGTGTCTCGAGCCATGCTATTGCTTTACTTATTGCCATGACTTCTATAGTCAGGCTACTTGTGGTCTCAGCAAAAGCACCAGAGTCCTCCTTCACAATTCTCCCTCCGGCCTGAGCCGTAAAGGCCCATGAGCTTCTCACATGTCGGACGACAGACCCATCTGTGTAAATGACAGCAACACCGTCTAGCAAATTCTCGAAAATCAACACTTGTACTTCTGCCTCCACATCAGCCGGGTTTTCTTGTCTGCATTTTCTGTCTAGTTGGATGCAAACTGAAAAGGATGTGCAGAAGTCCGTTGGTACTTGTACCCACTCCTCACCAGGTTCTAAGTCCTCAAGTGAACTCACCTGTTGAAGAATGTCTTCGGCTTGACCCATCCAAGACCATCCTCTTTTTAACCTGCTGCCCTTCACCTTCATAATTTCACTGTGCAGTGGATGTTGTGTGTTTGCGTTAACTCTGAGGTAGGCGCGTGCTCTGCAGACTTGTATTCTGTCTTCAATGGTTGGAAAATCAAGAAGGTAGCGCATCGCCCTGCATGCTGTATCTCTTGTACATCCAATAATAATGCGCATAGCTTCATTCTGTATCCCTTCCATCCTTTCTATCTGCTTACGGCTGAGAGTCAGGATTGCCATCGCATACTCAAAAACAGACATGACCAGCCCCTCGTATAGAAGACATAGATGGCGCTGCTCACAGCTTGCTGCCGCCATCACCTGCATCGCAGCCAACCCCCGCTTGGCCTTTGTTATCACCTGGTCTATGTGCTCATTATAAGCAAGGCTTCGATCAAACCGATTTCCCAGGTAATTCATTGCCTGCGTTCTTTCCACCGTCTCTGAACACAGATTTACAGTTGGTGTTGGAGTGTTGACAATATGATTATTCAGCGAGAACCAAGTCACTGTTGCCTTTGTTGGGTTTGTCACAGTCTTGCGTTACTCACACAGGCATTCTCGCGACTTCATCTATACCTCAAATATAACTTCGCTTGTATAGATGGTATATACAGATTTTATTTCAGGCAAGCTTGACAATCATACATTTGCGACAAGGCGTTATCTGCCTGTCAAATCAATACAATGGTCGCCACTCGTCACACAGTATATATATCATTAAACATGATCACTCTCTCTCTAATATCACATGCGTTCACAACATTAGATAATGGCTTCAGAAAAACACTATGTCCTGTCGGGAAGCCGTCTCGTCGCTGTCTGACTCAACTCAGTCCGTCGCTTGCCTACGTGGTCAAAATCCCTCGTGCGGTCAGCAACTCTGCGTGCTGTTATATTTGTCACGTAGTACTGTCGTCTTAGTACTGATTAACCCTAAAGTTATATTACTGTTTACGTCGTCACGGTATTCTCCGTGACCTAAAGTACCCATCCCCTATTCTCGGGGTTGGTCCCTCTGTTGTCCTAAATATGACACGTTAGTGTCCCCACCCGAGTCTGGTCTTATAACTGTTCTTAAGTCCTCGCTTGGGGTGCTGTCTCTACTCTGTCTGTACCTTTATAGAGGTCCTGTCTCTCTGTCCTCTCAGTCCTTGCCCCTCTTCTGTCCCTAGTCTGTCCTAGTGGTATCTAACACCTTGACAGGGTTGATCATTGCTCCAGCCTCAACACACCAAGTACTTATGCGATTGAGTTCGGTTTGTAGTTCCACAGCAACCTGATTTCTATCCTTACCCTGACGATACGCTAAAACATCGTCGGCATATTACAATGTCCTACCAGGTCCAGTGATCTGCTCACGGGTGATTCTCACGGTGTATGCGTTGAACAGTACCGGAGATAATGGTGATCCCTGTGGTAGGCCAGGATATATTGTTGTTGGTTCCGAAGTCAAACTGCCACATCTAAAAACTACTTTCCGTTGGAATAGGGCAGCAGCGATCCAGCTAAGGAGGAATGGACTTATCTAGAGTTCAAGAAGCTGAAGCATTAAAAAAATCCAATGGTACTCTGTTGAAGGCGTCCTCAAGATCAATCGCGGCAGCAAAGGTTTCAATGCCTGAGTGGAAACCTTCATAGACATCATGGGCAAAAACTGCTGCATTGGTCCAGGTTTCTCTTTTTGGACGGTACCCACCCAGGGTAGATGGGAAAACACCTTGCCTCTCTAGCTGGCTTGATATTTTCCTGGCAACTATCTTCTCTAGCAGCTTGCCTATTGTATTCTGCATGGTTATAACTCGGTATCCCTGAATTTTTGTGTAGTCTTTGCCAGGCTTCGGCAAGGGAATCAGATAGCTGTGTAACCACTCCTCCTTGATGCTAGCACTCTCTATACTGTTGTTGTACATGTCTGCTAGTTTCTCTAGCTCGTTGTCGGTACACCTATTGATGTTGTCGTATCTTATGCCATCTGGCCCTTGAGCGCTGTTTTTTGATCGTCGAAGCACAGCCTTGATTTCTTTCACTGTCACTGTGTCTTCATCCGAAGTGTTCTGGGCCTTGCACCTGTCTGGCGTGACCTCCTTGGCAAGATTTCGGCCTCTCATGTCTGTCTGGTTGCTCTGCTCTAGATAGCGTTCAAAGAGGGATTTGCCCTTGTCCTCGTCAGTCCTCTGCCAGATGAAGTCAGCACCTTGGAAGTCAGAAATACTCTTATTCTTGACTGCCCCGCTCATGCTTTTATGTAGTCTCCAGAACAATTTCAGTGACTTGTCTGTGCTTACTCTTTGACACACCTCTGCCCATTATTCACTTTTAACCACCTTAACCAGTTATTTTAAATAGCTTACTTTTGTGTGCATCTCTCTTTCTAAGTGTATGCAGGAACTAGGATGGCCAGCTCTGTTCTTCTTGGCATTTTGCCATCTCCTTACAGCACTACGCTTATCCACGCAAGCCTTCTCCACCTCAAGATTCCACCATGGTAGCTGCTCCCAGCTTTTTTTCCTGCCCTGAAGCTTTCTGCGCTTGTCACGTCTTATTTTACTCACCACATCTTGCCCTGTACTGTCATACTGGCGGGGAGTCCACTAACCACACCGCCAACGCGTTCATACAATCCGACCAACAACAACAGAACCAACAACATCCATTATTACTCTATGGGGACATGGAGTAGCACTGTTTTTAATTTACCTGGGTTTCCAATGTCAGCGCAGCCTAAAAATGTGCACCAAAAATGTTCTGCGAAGTAAAGGCAACCGGTGGAATATTTAAACATCACCGATCTTGTCCCAGTGATCTTTACAATTTGGCGCTTTCACGTACACCATGAGCTTAATGACTAGACGCTTGCCTGCTGACCTGGTGGTCATGTATTCAAATTCGCATCCAGGCAAATGTTACAAATTCACCTGGGCTCTCTCTCTCTCTCAAGTCGACACAGGCTAAATGGGAACTAAGAAATATCTAGGTTGTGTTATTGACTACATCCACCCCTGGAGTGCCGACTGGTCTGTAAAACACTGAGGCTAACATCATATACCCTGCAAGCCTCGCAGCGTGTAAATGGGTGCACAACGGTGCACGATTTTTGTTGACCAATGGAGAAACAAGCAACAGTAATAACAATAGTGGTTCTAACTAATGTTGAACGTGAAAGTAAGGACATGTGTGCACGCCTTTTTGACATTAGTAATAGTAGAGGTCGGCGAGGCCGCGAGGTTCTCCACTCTCACATAAACATTCTCTGTTGACTGCAGAGTAGAGTGTTCATTTTACACACACACACACGCGCGCGCACGCACGCACACATACTGATCAGATGGACTGAAATGTAGACATCGTTCAGAATGCAGTGGCAAACTGCTGAACGTAAAGTTGCTCAGTAAAACATGAGAAGCCAATAAAGGCTAGAATTGATTGCAATGTCCTGTAAACTAACATACATAATTTTAGTATCAGTAGTAATAGTAGTAGTAGTAGTAGTAGTAGTAGTAGTAGTAGTAGTAGTAGTAGTAGTAGTAGTAGTGGTGGTGGTGGTGGTGGTGGTGGTGGTGGTGGTGGTGATGGTGGTAGTAGTAGTAGTAGTAGCAGTAGTAGAGTAGTAGTTAGTTAGTTAGTTAGTTAGTTAGTTAGTTAGTTAGTTAGTTAGTTGGTTGGTTGATTGGTTGGTTGGCTGGCGGGCGGGCGGGCGGGCAGGCTGGCTGGCTGGCTGGCTGGCTGGCTGGCTGGCTGGCTGGTTGGGTGGGTGGGTGGGTGGGTGGTTGGTTGGTTGGTTGGTTGGTTGGTTGATTGGTTGGTTGGTTGGTTGGTTGGTTGGTTGGTTGGTTGGTTGGTTGGTTGGTTGGTTGGTTAGTTAGTTAGTTAGTTAGTTAGTTAGTCAGTCAGTCGACAGATCATCCTTATTGCACATCGAACCATTCAGTCCATAAGTGCTCGGATCCCCTTCTCAGCAAATCCCGCAACTTGTAGCGGCTAACGACACCAGTTCTGTGTTGGTTTACCAATCTTCTTTGGCTTCCTGCGTAGTGTTCTTGTTTGGTCCCCCCTCTTTGAATTTGCTGTTCTTGCAGTCTGACCATGGTTGTAGATTCACAGTCATCACTTGGTTCTGGCAAAAGTCTTATTTCTCGTAGAGCATTCAGAATGTCAGCCTGGTCCATGGCGCGTCCGCCCTCCACAGTAGCCTCACCTGCGAGCTTGTCAGTCCGCTCATTTCCTTGTACTCCCGCATGCCCTAGCACGAAATTGAAACTACTCTTTGCCAGCCGAGACCGCTCCAGAGACAGCAACCATTCTCTTCGAATCCACCCCATCTCTATCCTCATGAGCATGCTCATTGAGTCGCTAAGGAAACATGCCCTAGTGAATGTCTATGTCTCGAGCCATGTTATTGCTTTACTTACTACCTTGACTTGTTTGGTGATAACAAAGGCCAAGCGGAGTAGTAGTAGTCGTAGTAGTAGTAGTAGCAGCAGCAGCAGTAGTAGTAGTAGTAGTAGTAGCAGCAGCAGCAGCAGCAGCAGCAGTAGCAGCAGCAGCAGCAGCAGCAGCAGCAGTAGTAGTAGTAGTAGTAGTAGTAGTAGTAGTAGTAGTAGTAGTAGTAGTAGTAGTAGTAGTAGTAGTAGTAGTAGTAGTAGTAGAAGTAGTAGTGTGACTTGCGTGTGATACATTACCAGTTTTAACATGTAGCAGTGCAGCTTGGACAATTAGTCTTCTTCTTCTCCTTCTTCAGCATTTCGAGCCATTGAGGTTCCTTGCTGCAGATACAATCCGTCTCCATTCGTCTCTCTGGTTGACCTTCTTTTGCTAGTCGCTGATTCCAAGTGCTTGTAGGTCTGTATGTATATTTTCTCTCCACCGTCTTCTTTGTCTACTTCGGGGTCTACGGTCATTTATTTCCTGAGTGTAAGTGAGTTTTGTTTCCCTATTATCTTCCATTCTTTCTATATGCCCCAGCCATTGCAGTCTATTAGCCTTCATGATATCAGTGATTAGCGGGGACTTAAACATTTCATAAATGTCTTTGTTGCTTCTTCTTTTCCACTCTCCACTTTGTGTATCCCTAATGGGCCCAAAGATGCCTCTTAAGACTTTGTTCTCAAAGGTTTGTAACAAGGTTTCGTCTCCTTTAGTTGTACTCCGGGTTTCAGTGCCATACAGCACAACTGGTTTAATCAATGTTTTGTATATTGTGATCTTGGTGTTACGAGACAGCGCATTTGATTTTAGCATACGTTGTAGTGCATAGTATATCTTATTTCCAGAGCGGATTCTAGCTTGTATTTCTTCCCTTATTATGTTAAAGCAGTTGAAGATTGTACCCAGGTATTTGTATGTTTCCATTCTTTTTATGGTTATAATATCTATTTGTATGTGGCCAGCATTTTTAGCCTTTCCTTCTCTTGAAATTACCATATACTCTGTCGTATCTTGGTTGATAACCAGCCCCATTTGTTGAGCTTTTTCCTTTAAGTGAGTCAATATTTCCAATGTATGTTGTTCATTTCCCCCTATAATATCTATATCATCTGTATAACCAAGCAGTCTAGATGTTCCTCCAATAGCACATTCCTCCTTTACCTTCCTTACAACTTTCTTTAGAGCCAGATTGAAAAGAAGTGGCGATAGTGCATCACCCTGTTTCAAGCCAGATGTTATTTGGAAAGGGTCTGATTTCCTGCCTTTATATATTACTATATTATAAGTATCTTCCATGCATAGTCTGGTCACGTTGATTAACTTCCTTGGTATTCCAAATTCCTGCATAGCATTTCATAGATTATTCCTATGGACTGTATCATAAGCCTTTTTAAAATCCACAAAAATGTTATGGAGATCTCTTTTATATTCTCAATTTTTCTCGGCTATTTGTCGTAAGATAAATATCTGATCTATTGTTGATCTGTTATGTCTGAAACCCGCCTTGTAGTCACCTAATATGTCTTCTGAATATGGTATAGTCTATTTAGTAATACCGCGGATAGTATCTTATAGCTTGTGGACAGTAATGTTATACCCCTATAATTTTCACATTGGAACTTGTCTTCTTTCTTAAAGATAGGTATCAATAATGACTCTTTCCAGTCAATGGGTAATTCTTCAGTCCTCCATATTTTTATTATTTGTTCGTATAGTTTTAGATGTAATGTATGGCCACCTGCCTTTATAAATTCAGCAGCAATTGTTTTCATGTCGTGTTATTACATATAGGATTTCTTCAAAAAACAGGTTGTTCAATGTGTGGTTCACACGTTAGAATCGCTTCCAGTGGGGGAAGTATTACTTCGAGCTTCACAATTTAGTAATTCAACAAAGTATTCTTTCCATGTGTTGCACATTTCCTCATTGGTATTTATCATATTCCCATTTTTGTCTGTTAAACCATATGTGTTGTGTTGGTTCCCTCGTTTCATTGACTTCAGTTCTGTAAAAAAAAAACTTTCTGGATTCGTTTTCTGGTGATTAGTTTTCATATCATTGATTATATTGCTCATATATTCGCGCTTCTGTTGCCGAACTATATTTGTAGCCTCTTTACATTCAGTTCTATGTTGCTCTTCATTTTGGATGTTGATAATGTCATTTAACCACAACTGTCTGGCATTCTTTTTCCTAATGACTACTTCTTCACATTTTTGATTGAACCATCTGTTCTTTCTATACGTGGTTAACACACCGAGACATTCTTCTGCGATAGTTTGAATTGTATTCTTGATGTGCAAACAATTTTGGTCAACTTGGACAATTAGTACACAAGCAAAATATCCCTAGAAGCTACAGAGGTGTGATTTTACCGAAGAATGCTGCAAATGTCTTGGACAGCCAAAATAAATAATTTAGATTGAAAGACAGAGAAAGTTGTCAGCCATTGCACAAGCGTGCCCGCTAATAATAGTGTTATTACTAGTAGTGAGAGACCAGACAGCGCAGTGGCTAACAAAGGGTCTGCCTGCTCGGTGGTCAAGAATTCGAATCGCCATCAACGCGATGATTGTATACAAATTGACGAATTCGAATTTTTTTTCAAAAATGACCTGGGCTCTAATGTTGACCCATGCTAAAATGGGTAAAAAGATTGCCTTGGAAAGTAAAGGCGGATGGGGTGTAATTCTGAGCGTATTATATGCCGATTGGTCTATAGAAAATATGGGTCTAGTACCGGATGCTCGGGGTTTAAGGCGTGAACATCGTATTTTACTTTTATATTAATATGAATTGCAAACAATTAAGTATATTTAGCTCCTGCGAAAAGAAGAGACATACTAAAGACAGACACTATGCACATACCTTGCACATAACTCCATACCCAGGTGAAAACAAAGTGTGACTTATCAAGATTGAGAAACAATCAATAAATATATAATACTGAAGTATTAAAATAAAACAATAAGTATTATAGGACAACAAAACACTGCCGACGTTTCGGTTCTAGAACCGTTGTCAAAGACAGGACAACACAAACAGATAAAGAGCGAAATAAGGCACACAAAATAAAACAAACTTGAACACAGCTTTTTGTTGATATGAGGAAAACAGAAATGGTGGTTTACACCGGTGCAGAACGGTGCTCTTGGGCTACAAAAGTTTGTGATGCCAAATGGTGTGTAAAGAGTCCGATATGAAAAGAATACATGGAATATAGTATAGTTAACCTGTGGCATCAACAACGGAATTGATTCCTGCTGGGTGAATGCAGAACAGAGAGTTTATTAATTAGCTTTCAATTTTAAGTCTAATGGAGTTGTTAGAGAAGCAAGGTTTCAATGCAGTGACCCATACATCGTCGACTCCATTGTGGTTAGAAGAATTAAAGTGGTTGGGGACAGGTTTGTCAGCGCCTTGATTAATGTATCTAAGGTGTTCCCTAAAGCCGTCGGCAAGGCATCTGCTAATTTGACCAATATATTTCATGTCACATCTTTTGCAGATGATAACATATATAAGATTACGAGATGTGCAAGTGAAAGAATCTTTCAAGGAGAAGGTGTTTCGGGGGAATGTAATTGAAGGTGTCTGAAAAACGCGTGGGTATGTCAGGCAATTCTTACGGTGACATTTAAATGTACCCACAGATGAAGTATCTGTGGGGAGGCGACTATGAACAAGGTGGTCCATGAGACTCTTGTTCCGGCGGAAAATTACCCTAGGGCCGTTAGAGAACACCGCACGAGTGGTTGGGTCGGATACCAGGATAGACCAGTGTCGAAGAAAAATATGCTTGATGGCATGGGCATGTGGATGAAAGGTGAGGATAAGTTTAGGTTCATTGTTAGGAGGTCGCGTATTCTTGGCAAGGGACATCTCACGCGAGACCTGTGTTATACGACAGAAAGCTGTGGACAGAATGTGCTCTGGGCAGGCCCGTCTGCCATCATTTCATTGGCTTTCTCTAGGAAGTCATGTTTACATTAATAGTAATATAGGGAGTGTTTTTAATGACTGTGCCGTATTTGAAAATATTGCCGCTTCAAGTTTAGTATTCACTCTCCGTAAAGTTCATGCAACATAATAGGCAAATACAAAACTTGGACTGGCAATATTTTCAAACACTGCACAGTCATAAAAATTACACCCTGTATCACTTTTAACAAACTTAAATATGCACGGCCGATCTCCGTGGCGAAGTGCTAGCGGACGCGATTCGTAAGCCCGCTTACACGCATTTGAAACACAGCTGCGACAGATTTGGCAGACCGCGTTGTTCTGGGTTTTAACGAGTTGGTATGGCAGGAGGTCGTTCAGAAAGCAATGGGAAACTACTGAACGTAAACTTTCTAAGACATCAACAACAGTAGTAAAATGCTGGTGTCGACAGCGATGTCCTGAAAAAAAGGATATGCAAAAATGCACGTAAGGAAAGGACGCCAATATGCAACATTGCAGACTGGAAACGGTGGGACAAGCATTCAAACAATTGCAAAGTGGATGTCAGAAAAGGCGAGGCATAGAGAAAAGATAGCACATGAAATAAATAAATAAATAGGAAATTGAAATGTTTATGTTTGTCTCAATGTGTCCGCCTAGTCCATCGCCTTGGTGCATTACTGTAGCTGTACATGCGATAAAACAAAGACATTTGGGTCACGAGACACCCAAGGCAGGTTGCACGGGCTGACAAATGCTAAGCATTGTATACATGTTCCATGTTACTTCATGATATGGGATGCCCATTTGTTTTTCTTCTCGACATTTTCTATCTGTGCAAGACGTGACAAATCTGATTCGGAGCAATGTCGTTGCCTGGTTACAGTTGCGTAAATACGATATCATTACATTTTTTCAATGTCACTCATTCTCTATTTGCCTACCTACGTGCTTATTTGCCTACTTACCAATTATGTGATGTATCGGCCTAAATACCAATTGAAATACCTACATACTTACCTGCCTACTAATATATATATATATATACCGCAGAAGAATGTCTCGGTGTGTCAACCACGCATAGAAAGAACAGATGGTTCAATCAAAAATGTGAAGAAGCAGTCACTAAGAAGAAGAATGCCAGACATGTATGGTTAAATGACATCAATAACATCCAAAAGGAAGAGCATTATAGAAATGAATGTAAAGAGGCTACAAAAATAGTCAGACAGCAGAAGCGAGAATATATGAGTAATATAATCAAAGATATGGAAACTAATCACCAGAAAAATGAATCCAGAAAGTTTTTTAAAGTACTGAAGTCAATGAAACGAGGGCACCAACAAAACACATATGGTTTAAAAGACAAAAATGGGAATATGATAAATACCAATGAAGAAATGTGCAACACATGGAAAGAATATTTTATTGAATTACTAAATTGTGAAGCTCCAAGTAACATTTTCCCACAGGAAGAGGTTCTAACATGCGAACCACAAATTGAAGAACCTACATTTGAAGAAATCCTATATGTAATCACACGACTTAAAAACAATAAGGCAACTGGGACTGATGGAATTGCTGCTGAATTTATAAAGGCAGGTGGCCATGCATTACATCTAAAGCTATACGAACTAATAATAAAAATCTGGAGGACAGAAGAATTACCCCATGACTGGAAAGAGTCATTATTGATACCTATCTTTAAGAAAGGAGACAAGTTCCAATGTGGAAATTATAGAGGAATATCACTACTGTCCACAAGCTATAAGATACTATCCGCAGTATTACTAAATAGACTAAAACCATATTCAGAAGACATATTAGGTGACTACCAGGCGGGTTTTAGACAAAACAGATCAACAATAGATCAGATATTTATCTTACGACAAATAGCCGAGAAACATTGGGAATATAAAAGAGATCTCCATAACATTTTTGTGTATTTTAAAAAGGCTTATGATAGTGTCCATAGGAATAGTCTATGGAATGTTATGCAGGAATTTGGAATACCAAGGAAGTTAATTAACATGACCAAACTATGCATGGAAGATACTTATAATATAGTAACATATAAAGGCAGGAAATCAGACCCCTTCCAAATAACATCTGGCTTGAAACAGGGTGATGCACTATCGCCGCTACTCTTCAATCTGGCTCTAGAGAAAGTTGTAAGGAAGGTAAAGGAGGAATGTGATATTGGAGGAACATCCAAGCTGCTTGGTTATGCAGATGATATAGATATTATAGGGCAAAGTGAACAAAAGACATTAGAAATATTGACTCACTTAAAGGAAAAAGCCCAACAGATGGGGCTGGTTATCAACCAAGATAAGACAGAATATATGGTAATTTCAAGAGACGGAATGGCTAAAAACTCTGGCCACATACAAATAGATAATATGACCATTAAAAGAACGGAAACATACAAATACCTGGGTACAATCTTCAACTGCTCCAACATCATAAGGGAAGAAATACAAACTAGAATCAACTCTGGAAATAAGATATACTATGCACTACAACATCTACTAAAATCAAAGGCGCTATCTCGTAACACCAAAATCACAATATACAAAACACTGATCAGACCAGTTGTGCTGTATGGCTCTGAAACCTGGAGTACAACGAAAGGAGACGAAGCCTTGTTACAAACCTTTGAGAACAAAATTTTAAGACGCATCTTTGGACCCATTAGGGATACACAAAGTGGAGAGTGGAAAAGAAGAAGTAACAAAGACATTTATGATCTGTTTAAGTCCCCGCTAATCACTGGTATCATGAAGGCTAATAGACTACAATGGCTGGGGCATATAGAAAGAATGGAAGATAATAGGGAAACAAAACTCGCTTACACTCACGAAATAAATGACCGTAGACCCCGAGGTAGACCAAGAAGGCGGTGGAGAGATAATATACATACAGACCTACAAGCACTTGGAATCAACGACTGGCAAGAGAAGGTCCACCAGAGAGACGAATGGAGACAGATTGTATTTGCAGCAAAGAACCTCAATGGCTCGGAATGCTGAAGAAGAAGAAGAATATATATATATATATATATATATATATATATATATATATATATATATATATATATATATATATATATATATATATCATCATCATCATGTGCCCTGCCAGCTGGCGTAGGCGTTCATGGCTCTCCACAGATCTCGGTCTTTGGTTTTCTGTATCAACTATGCTGCTGATATTCCTCCGTGCCACTGTCTCAATCCATCCAGCACCATTTCTCTTGGTCTGCCTCTGCCTCTCTTCCCCTCGATCTTTCCAGTTGTCACGATGTTCTCCAATGCCTCTCTTCTCATTACATGACCAAAGAAAGCTGTTTGTCTCTTTCTTATTGTTGTATATATTGTTCTAGTTTCATTAGCCTGTTTCAGGCAGTCGTCGTTAGTTACTCTGGCAGTCCAAGGAATTCTCAACATTCGTCTCAGGAACCACATATCTGTTGCTTCTAATTTCTTCTTAATTTGTTCATTTACATTCCAAGATTCACTGCCATACAGCAAAGCTGGTTCCACATAGCATTTCAGCACTCTCTTTCTTACACTCAGTGATAGTGACCTATTGCACAAGATACTCTTCATTTTCTGAAATACGGCCTTTGCCTGCCCTATTCTGCTCTTAATCTCTGTTGTACATCTTCCATCTTATGTTATAAATGTCCCTAGGTATTTAAAATTATCCACTTGGTTAAGAATTTTCCCTTCTATTTCTATGTCACATTTTGGTGTCACCATTTTCTTTGATATCACCATTATTACTGTTTTCTTGATATTCAAGGTAAGTCCTTTCCTTGCACTCTCTGTTACTACAATGTCCAACAATTGTCGTAGGTCTGTTGATTTATCTGCCACCAATACTGTGTCATCTGCATAGCGTATATTATTTATATTATAACCTCCAACTAGTATTCCTGGCATGTCTTTGATCTCTCTCATTATTACTTCGCTATATAGGGAGAAGAGATCTGGTGACAAGACACACCCCTGTCGTACTCCTAGCTTTATGTGTTCGTAACTACCCTCTTTATTTCCAATTTTAATTGCTTCTAGTTGGTTCCAGTAAATATTCTTTACTATTCTTAAATCTTTCCCATCAATGTTGATATCTTCCAACATTTTAATCAGCTCATCATGTTTTACTTTATCAAATGCCTTAGTATAATCTATGAAGCATAAATATATGTCTTTCTGTTTCTCTATTGACCTTTCTATTAATGTCCGTAGACAGAAAAAGCACAAACAAACGCGACCTCCTAACAATGAACCTAAGCTCATCCTCACCTTCCATCCACATGCCTATGCCATCAAGCATATTTTCCTGAGACACTGGTCCATCTTGGAATCCGATCCAACCACTCGTGAGGTATTCTCCGATGGCCCTAGGGTAATTGTCCGCCGGCACCAGAGCCTCAGAGACCACCTTGTGCATAGCCGCCTCCCCACCGTTACTTCATCTGTGGGCATATTCGAAAGCCATCGTAAGAACTGTCTGACATGCCCATACGTTGTTCAGACACCGGAGATCACATTTCCCCTAGGCACATTCTCCTTGAACGATTCTTTCACTTGTACATCCCGCAATCTGATATATGTCATCATCTGCAAACGATGTGACATGAAATACATTGGGCAAACAGGCAGACGTCTTGCGGACCGTTTTAGAGAACACCTCAGAGACACCAATCAGGGCGCTGACAAACCTGTCCCCAACCATTTCAATTCCTTCAACCATAATGGAGTCGACGATGTATGTGTCACCGCATTGAAAACCTGCTACTCAAATAGCTCCGTTATGTTAAAAATTGAATGCCAACTAATCAACAATCTGGGATGCGTCCACCCAGCAGGTATCAATACTGTTGTGCGCGCCATTGTATAAACTGTGCCACCTTCTCCAACTGTTTACACTGTCCATTACTATGCTGTCCTCCACCCCCTTCCCCCCCCCCCCCATATCCATACCACTGCCTCCACACACCTATATTTTCATATCAGACTGTTCGCATTTTTTTTGCAATCCTATCAGGCAACTATATTTAAACTCTGCAGCCAAGAGTACCTTCTCACCTGGCAAATCCGTCTTTTCTACTCCCACATGGATACATAGTGGTTGTGATTTTTTAGATTTGTGCTTTTTTATATTTCGTTGTCGTATCTATCCGTGTTGTCTTGTACTTGACAAAGATTCCGAGAATCGAAACGTCGTTCTGTGTGTCGTATTGTACGCGTTTGTGTGTTTTTTATTTTATTATATTATTCATTTTATATACGACGGTGGAGAGATAATACGTGTACAGACCTACAAGCACTTGGAATCAACGACTGGCAAGAGAAGGTCCACCAGAGAGACGAATGGAGACAGATTGTATTTGCAGCAAAGAACCTCAATGGCTCGGAACGCTGAAGAAGAAGATTCATTTTATATATTTATTGAGTGCTTCTTATTTCGGATTTTCACCTGTATTTCGGGATACGAGATGGATTTCCTTGTAAGGTATGTGCAACATGTTGATGTTTAGTACGTTTCTTCTCGCAGGAGCTTAATATGCCTATTTGTTTCCAGTTCATATTGTTATATCCTGCTGCAGCCGCTGCTTTTTCTGTCTATTCCATATCATTTAATTCCCTGGCTGCTACCCCTTTTCGTCGTCCGTTTTTCTGATGTTCATTTTTCTGTGGTTCGTTTTTTTAGTTTATATATCCATTAGTTTATGTTTACCGGCCTATAGCCGATCCTGCCTGCTGACAGACGGACTATGTCATCTCTCCACCACACCATCTCCGACATATTTGCCCTCATACCCCAGGACATGTCCCGTGCAGCTATTAGCCTCGCACGGACTATTTTTAACATCACTCGCTTTTCTTGCCATTTGAATTTCCTGAACAACTGTCTCCGGCACAAGGTTACACCTAAAGGTTTCCGGAACAATATTCATCTCTCGTTAGGCAAACTGGTTCCTGCTGAGACACGGCTCTTCAATCGCCTGGCACAAGAGCAGTCTGTCAAGTACATGAAGCTGACATCAACGACATATCTCCAAACTGAAGGACACCATGCACAAACTGTACCGGACTCTGCATCTACTGACGTTCAACCAGCTTGCTTTCCATTGGATCATCTCCATCATTCAACATTATAATAGAGAGCTATACCTATGGCTATCTGCACGTAAGAAAGACAAAATTAGCCATCTACGTCCCCATGTCCCTTCCCCCACTTCGACACCTATCAGCCACACCAAAGTGGTATGCATACCGCTTGACCTACCACTGTCTCCTGAAGAACATGCTGTTTTAGGGAAAGGTCTCAGTTTTGTCCCTCTACGCCCCCGTATGGACAGTCGCGCTATTTTGGAAGACGTTTCCAACTTCCACAGACGACTCCGCCTCAAGTACCACCACAGAGACAAGTCTGTCCACAGTCCCACCCCACAACCTCCTGACATTTTTCCATCTTCAACCAAATCCCGTTCCACATGGACCCCAGCTTCCGGAGTTTCCAACGCGCTTGACCTCTACATAGCTAACACACTCCATGAGATCAAGCAACTTTCTTTCCCTCGCTTGAAACGCTCCAACCTATCCCCTCCCGAATGGCGTGCCCTATCCCAACTACAGCGCAGACAGGACATAGTCATCAAACCGGCGGACAAAGGTGGTGCGGTGGTTGTTTGGCGGAAAGATCTATATGTCGAGGAAGTCATGTCTCAACTCAATAAACCTGACAATTATTCCCCCTGCGCCGGAGACCCCACTCTCTCCTATAACCGGAAGATTCAAAACACCATCAAACAGCTCATACGTGAGGATGCCTTACCACCCAGTGCCTCTTCACTTCACATCCATGACTCTGACTTGGGCAAACCCACCCTCTACATGCTGCCCAAAATACATAAACTCAAAATTCCTGGACGTCCGATAGTTTCCGCCTGCTCATGCCCGACTGAACTGATCTCAGCGTTTCTTGACAGGATTTTCCAACCTCTAGTTGCGAATCTCCCGTCATACATCAAGGATACATCGCATGCGTTACTCTCATTCAACTCTCTCCAACTGACTCCTGGGAACACATACAGACTATTCATAATGGATGTATGTTCCCTCTATACCTCCATTCCATGTTCCTACTCTAAATTTATTTATTTTATTTATGATTTTGCTATCAGTAGCTGGATGACGGTCTGGTGTCACCTGTGGCTCATGACTGTCCCTACCGGACGAGGATGTCCTAAGACAGCCATTAACGTCATTCACTAACTCTGATATGTGTTTTGCCATGAAGTCTTGGGAAGATAATGTGGTGGTTTCCCCTTGTCTTCCACATTCACATAGTGGTCTTTTACCTCTACATATAGCAGCCATTTCCGACTGTAAGGACAAGTGAGTGCCCTGCTCTGCTCAGCTGCAGAGTTGTCCACTTATTCCGGTGAATACTCGGTCCCCAGAGCTGCGTAAGCTCACACCGTAGTGTGTTTCCATCCTCTACCACGGGGAGGTGCAGTTGGGATTTTCCCTTCCTAAAGTTATGGTCTATGACCAAAACTCTCCAGTACTTTTTAGAGGACTATATATATATATTAGGGCTGCGGAAGTTAACGATTAATTAATCGATTAATCGTTAATATGTTTTTACGATTATTTTTTTTTTAACGATTAATCGAAAACTTTTCTGCCATCACTTATACAAATGAACCGGATGTCGAAAACTTTTCTGACATTTTAAACATAGCATGTATTAATGACTTCAGTGAACGTGTAGCTAATATGACAAGTATTTAAATACTACAGATTGCAACAGCACTTGATCCACGCTACAAATATCTGAAGTGTTTGTCAAAAGATCCAAAATAACGAACTTGTTCACGTATTGAACAACAAATAGCAGTTAATGTTCATGATGAGCAGATGGAGACTGCTGCAACGAATGATACTGACATTGACAATGAAACTATATGTGAACCAAATGAAGAGAGTATTAAGCTAACTGAGTCTGAAATGGGTAAGAAAGTTGCTGAATCGGTTGACCCTTTACAATGGTGGAAACTTAATGAACATCGATATCCAAAATTGACATACTTTGCCAAGACCATTCTATGCATACCGGCTACCTCAGTTCCATGTGAACGATTGTTCCGCTCTGCTGGTTATATTGTTAATAAGACGCGCTCGTCACTTGAAGCAAATACTGTCAACATACTCGTCTGTTTGCATAGTTGCTTATTAGATGACATATGAACAAGACAATCTAGCGTTATTTCGATTTTTGACAAATACGACTATAGTGTGAGTTATATGACTGTAATTGTTTGCTTTAATCGAAATTAACGATTAATTAATCGTTAATTTTTCAAAAGTTAACTAATAAATTTAAATGAATCGGTTGTAGCCCTAATATATATATATACTATATATACAATACGTATACCAGAGCTAATCATAATTGTCAAGCCAATATTTAGTTATAGTGGTCGTTTATTCTCGATTATTGCATTTTCGATGCGCTTATAATGCATATATTGCTACTGTTGTTCTTGTTGCTGTCTAGTTTAGCTTCATAAGTGATGTATGAATGAAATAATGTATGAGAGCAGAGATATAAGACTTGGCAGAATGTCCAAAGGGCATATGTGCCCTATTCTCAACCCTTTCAAAATAAAGTTCGTTTGTTAGTTCGTTACACACACACACACACACACACACACATACACACATACACACACACACATATTATATATATATATATATATATATATATATATATATATATATATATATATATATATATATATATATATATATATGCCGGCTGTCTGGCCGAGGGCTTAGCAGCTTTCTCCGTTAACCCCGAATACTCTCGTGGTGAGCGCACGAGAATTAGAAGTGGTTCGAGTCGCGCCAGTGACATATGAGAGTATGGAGCCGGTCGCTCAGAAAGTCGTGTCGTGCTGATGAGCGTAATCTACCCTAGGAATCAACATACAGCTGAAAGCTGAAAGATGTTGGTGTTTACCGCAATATCCTGAAACAGGATGGAAACACGAAATATATATATATATATATATATATATATATATATATATATATATATATATATATATATATGTGTGTGTGTGTGTGTGTGTGTGTGTGTGTGTGTGTGTGTGTGTGTGTGTGTGTGTGGTGCGTGTGCGGTTGCGCGTGTTTTGATTTTTGAAGTTGCGGGAACGTGGTGACTAGAGGTGAGCCTGTCTGCCACGTGGTTATGAGATCGAGTTCGCCTTTTATTAGAATTTTCCAATTAAACATTGACCTGGCCTCTCACAATCCCCCCCCCCCCCACCCTCTTTCCCTAATCTCAAATGGACACAAGAAAATGTCTTAGGAAATAAAGGCCAGTCGTCATAATAGTATCAACATGACCAACCGATTCCCGATTGGTCTATAAAAGTTTGAGTCTAGCAACTGTATGCACAGTGAGCATTAAAGCGTGTTAAACGGTCCTTTGACTGTTTGTCCTCCTATCTGTAGCGTTGCCTGTATGTCTTTTTGTCTGTCTGTTTTGCACTTACCTACCTAGATAAATGTGTGCATAATTATATACAATCAGACATAATTGCAGACAGGCGGACCAGTATTCAGTCGGACAAGGAAACAGGAGGACAACAAGACTGGCAGCCAATGAGACAGCTAAGCCATCAATCCATTCATTCATCCATCCATTCATCCATCCACCCATCCATCCATCGGTCTGTCTGTCGGCCTGTTAAGCTAGCTATCTACCTAAACACCGGTCTGTCTGTCTGTCTGTTTGTCTGTCAGAAAGATACACAGACACAAAAGATATCCATACATGCATGTAGGCCGGCAGGCAGTCAGCCACACAGACAGAAAGATAAACATAATCCCTTCTTCTCCTTTTGTTTTTCTATATGCCCCATTTCAGGCAGAGATCTGGCTTTCTACTCACCTCCGCGTTCAGGTGAGTTCTGATAATAACACAACCCCACAGGGGTGAGCACTCAACAGGCGGCGTTTTCATATTGAGTTATCTGCCTTATTCTACCTGGTTTATAAATACACGGCGGTGATATAAAAATAAATAAAAACATACAGTAAAAGGTCGAGAAGATAACTTGCAATCCCAAAGATAACAAACTGGAAACAGAGTAAAAGGAAGATTTACGGTTTACTGTTATCGCTATATTAGCATAAGCTTTCCTGTTCGTTTATTCATAAGTCGTCAAGCATAGTTGTTATTGTATCGGTCTCTTCTCTTTCACGGGATTCACAAAGGTAAACAAGAGAGTTTACAATGGCATGCTTAGGTTAGACTGGTATAGTGCGTTCACAAATGTTTGCCCTCTATTCACGTTCAATTTTCTCTGTCTCTGTTGCATCGTTATGAAATGTGTCCTGCGGTTTTATATTTACTCCCAGCCAAGGAATATGTCTTTGATAAGTTCAAAGGCAACTAACATCATGGAAAGCGGAAACAGTACTTTTTTTTTTTTGGGGGGGGGGGGGGGGGGGAATATATTTAATTAGCACTTACAAACTTGTTCCATAGTAATGCATGTCGATTCGGCTAACACTTTCGTTCCACTATATGACGTGCTTGTCGTAAGGAAATTTCTGTGCACCACGGAGAATTTTCATTATCGCACACTGATGTTTCCATGTGAAGATATAATACCTTTCATAATATGCACTTCATCTATTCCCCGTAAATTATATGCCGCAAATAAACACAAATTTATATATGATGTACAATTTACATAACAAAAAAATGTGTTTGGTGTACATAATGATTTGTTTATACGCTAAACCTCAACATTTTCCATTAGGTTGACTATTGAGTTATGGATTTTTATACCAGGGCAAACATTTGTGAACTCACTATAGACGTGTTCATTCTTTGTGAGCTTATCTCTTGGTGTACCACAAACCGAATGTACGGATTAAAAGATTTAAAGGCGAGATGACTGATATCACTGCTACAGGTTTTATCACACATAGCTCGAGCTCGGTCTCTCTCTCTCTCTCTCTCTCTCTCTCTCTCTCTCTCTCTCTCTCTCTCACTCTCTCTCTCTCTCTCTCTCTCTCTCTCTCTCTCTCTCTCTCAAGTGCGGGTTGCCGGAAGCTTCACCCAAAGCACGTACTCCGTAGCTTCCGGGACGACCTCCAAAAGTCTCGAGACAGCAGCACTCGTGAACCGAATGACGCAGGGAAGAATCGAATACACAAACTTCGAAACTCGAGTCAGGTAGCTTAACCGCTTCGGTACATTTATTGAGGGTACAATGTTCGGTTGATCTGAGTCAAGAATCGACATCACGGTACTCGGGATATTGACATATGCGCTGTCTGTGTCTCTATCTTCAACAACACGAAAGGAGTCCCAATACTAATAGTACCAGTAGCCGTCTGA